>OX418216.1:5019715-5222215 GCA_948455865.1 Conomelus anceps | reverse complement strand
GATGATTGAATTTACTATTCTACTACTATTCTCACAATATATTTATAAATTACGCTTGTATCTGTATACTGTACTTATATTATTGATTTTGTCATGTAAAAGTGAGATAATAAAAAATAAAGAAAGATTATTATTATTATTATTATTATTATTATTACTATTTATTATTCTTGTTATTTGTAATTTCATTCCACATGGTAATATAATGTCTATTTCGAAAAAATTAATCATCATTTTATTCTAATATAAATAAAAATGTACATCATTCAAATTTTCAATATAAATTTCAAACTAGGAGTAAAAAATAATAAGAGAATTTATTGAAATGAAAGGTGAAATATATAGGAAAAATTGAAAAATTTTCAACACAAACTGAAACACCAATACAAATGTAATAGCCAATTTTCAAAAATGAATAGGGATAAATAACAAAAATAATAATTTTGACAGAAGCGGTGAAGCAGAAAAAGTATTGAAAAAGAAATGAGAAATAAAAACAGAGGATTAATTGAAAAAAGGTGAAATAAATGTAAAAAATTGAAAAATTGTCAACACAAACTGGAACTCCAGTACAAAAATGTAATGCCAACTTTCAAGAAGTAATATTTGCCAACAGAGGACTAATTTCAAACAATTTTGAACAATTTATTCATTAAATAAGGCTCAGTTCTTGGCTGCAAACTACGGCCAAACAAATTTCAAGGGAAATGAATGGATTAAAATATATCAAAATGAATAATAAATATTGCATTGGAAAACTAAAATGATGAGAAAAATTCTAACACAGACACAACGATGTTTAGTACAAGTATTAGCAATTTCAAAGTTGAAAAATAACAGAAAATAAATTGAATGGATAAAAATTTGAGAACTTTCATCTAATTGGAAAGTTAAATAAATTAATAATAAATGATAAATTGAATAATTCTAAGACAAATAATTCTCAACACAAAACCAAGATATTTTCCAAATGATCAGTTGAACTTATTTAAAAATTTCTACAAACTAGTAACTAGTTGAATTTTAATGGGATTGACTGGTTTAGAAATGATATTAAAGTGAATAATAAATAATGAGTGAATGAATAACATTAAATAACCAATTTCCAACACAAACCCAGCGATTATGGTATAAGTAGACTAATTAATTAATATCAACCAAACTTTGAAAAATAACTAGAAAAAAGAGTTGAATAAATAAACTTTCGAAAACAAACTGGAAAGTTGAATGAATTAATGAAAAAAATGAATCGACAAAATTATATAAATTTCCTAACAGAAATTTAAAAGTTGAATAAATTAATGAAAAGAGTTGTCTATTTGATAATAATTCTAAAAATGTCTCAACAATAACCAATGAGCTGAATAAATTAATAAAAAAACCAAAATTCCTATAAATATATTGAATGCTTCTAAAACTCCCCAACTCAAACTAAAGCAGAGGTGTATAAATTGATATAAAAAATTAAAAAAATAATTAATCCAAAAATCCTCTCACATTAACCGAAGAGTTTAACACAATTTCCAACACATACACAACAATATATAGTACAGGAAGACCTAATATTTATCAAAACGTTTAAAAATAATAGATTTGATTAAATAAAATTTTGAAAACAAACTGGAAAGTTGAATAAATTTATGAAAAAAGGCGTATCAAAAAATTCTAAACGTCTCCCGCAAACTGACAATTTCAGACAAACCATGTAGCTGAATAAAATTATGTGTAAGAAAGTGGTAAACTGAATAATTTTAAGAAATTCTAAACACAAATACCAAGACGTAAATTTGAAACAAACCAGTTGAATAAAGAAATTGATAAACTGAATAATTTGAAGAAATTCTAAACACAAACACCAAGACTTAATATGACAATATTTTTTAAATGAGAGGTTAACCAATTTTGAACACTGACTAACAACAATTAACTGGCTAAACTGGGTTTAGTTGGTTGACCGTGGATCAGGTTCGTAACTACTAAAGGTAACTAAAGTAACTACTAGTTAGTACAAGTTAACCAACCGCGGATGAATGAAGGAATGACTGACTAGAAAGAGCGCCACTCATCAATGAATAAATGAAAGTAGGCCTACTGCCTATTGACAAGGAAGGAAAGACTGCTTTCATATATATCTATATACAAGTGATGTTATGTAGTAGCTTATATTATATGGATGATGACAAGAGGCTTCATGCTCTGGCTTAATGGATGGATAAGGAGGACATTGAATTCTTCTATGTCTTCTTCTCGCTTCTTCTCCTGTCTTCTTCTTCTTTTACTTCTTCTCCTCTTTCTACTCCAGTCCTCCTCCTCCTCCTCCTCCTCCTCATCCTCTTTCCGCTCCTTTTTCTTATTCTCCAGTCGTATTTTTCTTTTTCTTCTTCTCCTCCTCCTCCTCATCCTACGCCTCCTAAGCCTTCTGCTCCTCTTCCTCCTTCTCCTCCTTCGCCTCCTCCTCCTCCTCCTCCTCTTTTTACGCTTCCTACTCCTCCTCCTCCTCATCCTCATCCCCCTTCTTCTTCTTATTCCCCGGTTGTCTTTTACTTTTTTTATTCTCCTTCCGCTCCTCCTACTTCTTCTTTATCTCCTACTTCTTCTCATCCTCATCCTTCTTCTTCTTCTTTTTTCTCCTTCTACTCCTCCTCCTCCTCCTCCTTCATTTTCTACTTCTTCTTTTTCTTCTTCTCATTTTTCTCCTCCATCTCCATCTCTTTCTTTTTCTTCTTATCCTCCTCCTCCTCCTCCTCCTAATCCTCCTCCACACCTCATCATCCTACACCTCCTACGCCTACTGCTCCTCTTCCTCTTTCTCCTCCTACACCTCCTTCCCATTCTCCTCATTTACGCTTCCTACTCCTCCTCCTCCTCATCCTCATCCCCCTTCTTCTTCTTATTCCCCTGTTGTCTTTTTCTTTTTTTTTCTTCTCCTTCTCCTCCTCCTACTTCTTCTTCATCTTCTTTTTCTTCTTCTCCTCTTTCTCCTCCACCTTGTCCTTTTCCTTCTTTTCTTTTTCTCTTCCTCTTCCTCGTCATCTGCCTCCTCATCCTTCTCGTCATCCACCTCTTTCTTCTTGTTTTACTCTTCCTCTTTCTTCTTTCTCTCCTCCTACTCGTCCTCCTCCACCTAATTCTCCTCTTCCTGCTCATCCGTCTTCTTCTTTTTCCATCTACTTCTCCTTCTCCTCCCTTTCTTCTTCCTCTTCTCCTCCTACTCCTCCCACTCCTCCTCCTCGTCCTCCTCCTCGTCCCACTCCTCGTCCTCCTTCACCTACTCTTCCCACTCCCCATCCTTCTTCTCCTTTTTTCATATCCTTCTGCTCCCCTTCTCCTTCCTTTTCTCCTCCTTTTTGTGCTTCTTCTTCTTTGTTTTTGTCTGCTACTTTCTTCTTCTTTCTTTTTCCTACCCTCCTCCTGTCTTCTTTTTCTCCCCCTTCTGTTTTTTCTTCTGCAGCTTCCTTCTTCCTCTTCTTCTTCATCTTTTTATTCAACTCCTTCCACCTCTACTTCTACCTATATTTCTCTTTCTCTTTCTCATTCCACTTCTACTTTTATATTTTTTACTTTAACTTCTGATTTTACTTAACTTATCCTTCTTTCTACTTCTTTTGGCTTCTCCTTCTCCTCCATTATCTTATATCTTCTTCACCTATTACTTCTCCTTCATCATCCATTAAGAAAATTTAATTTCTTTTGAACGATCTATGATTTTTTTTATTTCTCATTATTTAATGAAATAGTAATCAGAATTTTCATTACTGTTGAATCCATTGACGACAATATGCTATGAATTGTAAAATTCCATTATAAAAATAATAGTATGTAATAGAAATATCAAATAATTATGAGAAATTGAAAAAAAAAAACAATAAATAAGAAGTTCAATTTCGGATTTCACCATATCCACTTTGAAACTTTACTCATATATGCTAAAGAACTTTTTCAAACAAAAATAAACTTCAACAATGGTATACGCTAATAAAATAGAGAAAGTTTAGTGTGGAGCTAGAGTAAGAAGAATGTGAACCAATGTTTTATTATAGTAACTTTCTTACTTCATTCAGGTTTATCACTATAAAAGGTATATTACTACAATAGTTACTGGTTGCTACATACTATTACGTTGGCTAATAGCGAATAAAAATAATAACTCGATGTCTCAAAAATGGGAAGAAAGATGCAAGGTTTTATACGCTTGGTAGCATATAAATAATTATAATGATGCTTATACAGTGGAGCATTGACCAGGAGAACGACAACAAGTGGCGCACCCAGGATTTTTCTTTAGTGGTTTGGTGGGTGGGGGGGGGGTCAGGAAAGAAAAGTCTTTGAAAGGGGGGGGGGGAGTGTTAGTCATTAATCACATTAAGGCTGTGCGCAGGGTTTTTGGTCATAATTTTTCTTCGAAGTTCATTGAATTTGATATTATTAAGGTATTGAAATGCTAACTATCGCCATGAGAAGTTATTTTTTTCATCAAATATTTTATTATATGGGAGTTCAAAGTTGAAATTTTTCGGTTTTTGGGGGCAATTGAACTCACCCACAAGTTGTTTTAAACATTTGATAGTTTTTTTTATAACTGAAAGACACCTTGGGAAAAAGAATGACACATTTTTTATTTCAATTCAACAATTGGTTTTTTTTAAATAATTTTTTGAAAAAACTGAATTTTTTTTGCATGTTTTAAAAAAATTATTTTGAGAAAACTAATTGTTTGATCGGAATGAAAAATATGTCATTTTATTCCTCAATGTGTCTTTCATTTCAAAAATGATCATCAAAAGTTTAAAATAACTTGTAGAGGAGATCAATTGCCCCCAAAACCCGAAAATTTTTATTTTGAACTCCCATATTTCATAAAATATTTGATGAAAAAAATAATTTATCATGGCAATAGTCAACATTTCAATTCCTTAATAATATCCAATACAATAAACGTCGAAAAAAAAGTATAACCAAAAACCCTGCGCACAGCCTTAATGATAGTAATTCTCGGGTATTCAATTTATTTGATTTGTTTTTAAATTCACTTCAAATGATTTCCAAGTACTGAGGGAGATTAAATATTCAATTTTTAAAGAAAATCAATTGGAGAAATAGATACGCAATTCCAATAGGCACATAATAATTAGTTTGATGTCAATTATTTTATTAAGGTAATTAAATATCTGCAATTAATTTCTTTGAAAAATTAAATTTTTTTCAGAGTACTAAAATATCAGTTGAAAGACGAATAAAATAACTCGAATACTCGAGAAGTACTATCATTAATTTGATTTACATGCTATAAAATATTATCGAATTAACTTAATAATTTATTGTTTTATGGTATCGAAAACGTCATAGATTAACAGTTAAATATACCATGAACGTCAAAAGAGAAGTCAAAGTTTCTTGAAAAGCTTATGATTTGCGCAAAAGAAAATTAAATTCAACCACCGTAACATGACGTCATCTTACGGAGCTCAATAGGGTAGTCGTTGCACTGGCTCCGTCAAATGACGTCATCTTACGTTGGTAAAATTTAATTTTCTTTTGTGCAACTGGCCGTCATAAATACGCAATTTAACATGTAAATAAAACAAAAAAAGAAACCGACTTCAGTGAAATGATTAAATACTCACGTACTAAAAAGTTTAAAATAAAGTATTTACTTTAAACTGAGAAAATTTTTAATTTCATACAAATAATCTTTTTAAGTCGGCGCCAAATATTTTATGAATTTTTTTTGAGGATGAAGCCCACATAGGTCTGAGACCTGTGCGTGGGTAATGATTTGGATCATGGTGATTGATGAGCTGGACCTACAGTTTTAGGTGTTTAGGAATTTTACAGCAGAGAACATGTCTTTTTGCTAGCCAATCTAATCGGTCACCCATACAAAGAGCGTCCAAGAGAACGCAGCTTATCTCTATCTGATTGAACATATACCTGCTACGGTTCACGGCTATCAGTTCCCAACCTTGATTACATTGATTGAAACCATAACAACGGACATGTTGCTATCAGTGTGGGAAGAGTTCGATTAACGCTTATTGTTTGGGCTTCTGGATATGATCAAATTGAAACTATTTATGTAATTTTGTTCCTTTTTAAAATTTAGAATGTGCTTTTTCATGCAAGTGGTCAAAATCTTGAAATATAAGATCTGAATTGTCACAACCACTTTTATCAAAATATCTTGTATACGAATTTTGTAATTGAAACACTTGGAAACCGGGACATTCTTTTGTAATTGTTCGGTATTTAAGCTCTCATAATACGTCATAACGTTTTAAGATTGTCGGTTAAGCTGACACCTGACGTCATGATTGTATATTATTGTTGTACAGGGTTTATAGGTCAATTATGTAATTAATTGTGGTGAAAACAACACTTATATGCTAGCGCATAACGGCATAGTTTGGTTACGAGATTAAACACTGCCTTCCTATAACCAGGGGGTCCTATTGTTAAAAACCTATCGCCTTCTGGTAGATGTTAAACAACAAACACTTTGAATAAGGATGTATTTTTTTGGCCGCCATCTTGCTATTAGGAGACCGAACGAAGGATTCATTGTTGTAGTATATATACTACATAATACTGAGTATATACATTGTGTGTTATCATTGATTATGCACTGCGTTCTATATATTTTTTCGAGCGAAGATTTGTTGGGAATAATTTGTTTTTTGTGCTCAATAGAAAATAGGCCTGGCAGGTAATTGAAGGAAAATAGGATGGAAAGTAATTTGGTGTGTTTTCCGTTTTTCAACAATGGCGGCAAAAAGTAAAGGAGTGGAAAGTCGATGAGATTATTGTGAATTTAGGGCTTTGACTACACTAACGACAAAATGCGACCAAACAGGAAGTAAAAGTAGCGAAAAGTGACAATGATCGACTACAGTTTTGTGAATATGCAGGGCTCGGACTACAGTAGCGTTGGAAACTCTACACTACACTAAAAAATGTTATTCTTCATCCTCTATTTGTCACTGTCTTCCCTCTTCTTCACTGCTAATCAATCCCCAATTCGTTCTTTCCTCTTCTTCTCCTTCTACTTTATCTTCTTCTTCTTCCCCTTCTCCTTCTTCTTCTTCTTTTTATCTTCTTCTCTATCTTCTTCTTTTTCTTACCCATCCTTTTTTCTTTCATTTTTCTCTCCTATCACTCTCTCCTTCTCCTTTTCTACTTCTTTTCCGTCTCTTCTCCTTCTTTTTCTTCTTCTTCTCCCTCATCTCTTTTTTCTTCTCTTTCTTCTCCTCCTCCTACTTCTTTTTATTCTCTTTATTTCTCTTTCACCCTCTCATTGTTTCTCTGTTTCACCCTTCTCCTCTCATTCACTATCTCTTTTTGCTCCTTCTTTTCATTTATTTCCTTCTTCTTCTTCTCCTTCTTCTTCTTTTTCTTCTTCCTCCTCTCCTTCTTTTTTTCCTCTCCCTCATCTATTTTTTTTTCTATTCCTTCTCCTCCTCCTACTCCTCTTTATTCTCTTTATTTCTCTTTCACCTTCTCATTCTTAATCTGTTTCCCCCATTTCTTCTTCGCCCTTCTCCTCTCATTCACTATCTCTTTCTGCTCCTTCTTTTCCTTATTTTTTTGTTTTAATTTCTTTCCTCCTTCTCCTTCTTCTTTTTCTTTTCCATATTTTCCTTCTTCTCCATCATATATTTGCTCTTCTCCTTCTTCTCCCCTTCTTACTTATTTTTATTCTCTTTATTTCTCTTTCACCCTCTCCTTCTTTCTCTGTTTCCTCCTTTTCTTCTTCTTTTTTCTCCTGTCATTCACTATCTCTTTCTGCTCCTTCTTTTCATTTCTTTCCTTCTTCTTCTTTTCTTCTTCTTCTTCTTCTTCTTCTTCTTATTCTCCTTCTCCTTCTTCTTCTATTTCTTCTCCTCCTCCTACTTCTCTTTATTCCTCTTTCACCATCTCCTTCTTTCTCTGTTTCCCCCTTGCCTTCTTCACCCTTCTTCTCTCATTTACTATCTCTTACTGCTCCTTCTTCTCCTTATTTTTTCTCTTAATTTCTTTTCTCCATCTTCTTCTTCTTTTTCTTATCCACTGCTTTTTTCTTTCTTTTTTCTCCTTCTATCTCACTCTCCTTCTCCTTATTCTTTTCCTTTTCCGTTTCTTTTCCTTATTTTTCTTCTTCTCCATCATAAATATTTGTTCTTCTCCTTCTTCTGCTCCTCCTACATATTTTTATTCTCTTTATTTCTGTTTCAACCAATTCCTTCTTTCTCTGTTCCCCGTTTTCTTCTTCTTTTTTCTCCTTTTGTACACTATCTCTTTCTGCTCCTTTTTTCCCTTCTTTTCATTTATTTTATTTTCGTTTTCTTTTCTTTCTTCTTCTTTTCTTCTTCTTCTTCTTCTCCTTCACCTTCTCCTTCTCCCTTTCTTCTTCTCGTTCTTCTTCTTCTCCTCTCTTCTTCTTTTTCTTTTCCTCCTTCTCCTACTCTATCTCCTTTTCTCCTTCTCCTTCTTTTCTCTTCTTCTTCTTCTCCTTCTCCTTCTCCTTCTCCTCCTCCTTCTCCTTCTCCTTCTCCTTCTCCTTCTCCTTCTCCTTCTCCTTCTCCTTCTCCTTCTCCTCCTCCTTCTCCTTCTCCTCCTCCTTCTCCTTCTCCTTCTCCTTCTCCTTCTCCTTCTCCTTCTCCTTCTCCTTCTCCTCCTCCTTCTCCTTCTCCTCCTCCTTCTCCTTCTCCTCCTCCTCCTCCTCCTTCTCCTCCTTCTCCTCCTTCTCCTCCTCTTCCTGCTCCTTCGTTCGCCTCCTTCTTTGCATAAATTCCTCACACTGAACGTTGGCCCTCAGCCTCTTAATTGAAAAACTTTTCCATTGATAATGCTGCACTGTATTATGTATGAGTCACCAGAGAAAAATTAGAAACAGACCGTCAGGAAATGAAAAGTTTTTCTTTTTCTTCATTTTCATTTTCCTAAGTAGCCCTCATCTCACTTCTGTAATGGAAAAATATTGTATTGCAGAATAACGAAACTGAAAAGTTCAAACGAATATTTTATCTGGCTGTAAATGCTAAGCTAAGCTTGAAACCGATGAAGTTTTAAAGGAAACAATAACACTGGAAAAAAGTTCTACTTGAAAGTTGTTGTAAGAGTAGTTACTATTAAAATGCTAGCTAAATTCTCTTTTTAAGTGGATTTTGGAGTTTATTAGTTTTAGTTTTTTATGAGTTTTATAGTTATGTGGGATCGAGATTCAAGTTCTAAAGTGGTGGTGGAAAAAACACAAAAAGTTTGTTACGTACTTAACTTTCTGTCAAGTTGGGGAAGTTTTTATGTCGTTCAAAGTACACATAAATGTCAGATTCAGATCCTCAGTTTCAGTTTCAAAGACAGTAGTTTATGTTTTGTATGTTTCTCAATAACAATATTAACAATATAACAATATGTTGTATAGTAAACATTCAGCTATAGTAATTTAGATATGTATACTTAAATGTAATGGAACAAATGTTTTGAAGAAAGAAATAAATCATTCATTTATTATTATTTACAAATTAATTTCCAGATACCTGTTTTTTTCAGTCGAGCTTCTATTATTATTTTCTATTTTTTCATCAATTATTCTAGAAACAGAATTTATTAATTTCGAAATTTTTTTTAATATTTCTATATTTTCAAGACTTTAAAAACTGCGGTAGCTTGTTGTAGAGTTTCCTACCAATACAACTAGGTCTATGTTTGAATAAGCTACTATTGTGACTCACCAAGCTATAATCTCCTTGGTTTCTTGTATTATAATCGTGTATGTCAAGATTTTGGTTAATATCACTCTTTTTTACAAATAATTTCGAAATTAATAAATTCTGTTTATGTATATTTGTCAGTTTATTCAATTGTCAGTCACTTCAAACTAACTTGTGAATTATTCTAGCTAAACCTTTATTCTGTAATCTGTATACAGAGTGTTTTGTGGAGAGTTACCAATACTGCTTGACCTTGTTAAAATCACCAAATTAACAAAAAGTTTTTATTGAGATATTTTTTATTGTAAATTACGTCTTTGAGACTCCAGGGATATAAGACAAGTCTAGTCAGATCAACAATTATACAATTTACACACTAGTAAGTTACTATAATTATTATTACTATATCAATATTAGTTCAAGTGAGGTTTATTTTTGATGTGAAAGGAACTTTTGTACACTATAACTAGTGTACTTTTATTGTACAATATTATCAACTAAATATTGTTCCAATTGTTTTTTTTTCATTCGTTACCTTCCATAGTTCGTAATAAATCCTTGGTCCCGTGAACTACGAATTATCGAAGTTCTACTGTATATCAATTAGTTGCGGTGAGGTTTAATTTTGATGTGAAAGGAACTCTTGTAGGCTACACTATGAAAACCTTTATAAACTGAATATTAAAAAAAAATTTTTTTAATATTTCTATATTTTCAAGACTTTAAAAACTGCGGTAGCTTGTTGTAGAGTTTCCTACCAATACAACTAGGTCTATGTTTGAATAAGCTACTATTGTGACTCACCAAGTTATAATCTCCTTGACTTCTTGTATTATAATCGTGTATGTCAAGATTTTGGTAAAAATCACTTTTTTACATATAAAATAGCTTCATACACCTATAAGCAGGGTACCGTTTGGAGACCAAGTCTCTTTGAACAACGGTCTACATTAATCTAATCTATTTACTCTTTCCATACATCTAACAGCTTTCTTTTGGATATTAAAACAACCTATTAAGTTTTTGTTTTGATGTATTACCACTTACTAAGACAGCATACCTAATATGTGACAGTATGAGTTCATTGTAAGTTTTGAAAAGTAACTTTTTGTTATTTAATCTAGTAAGCTGTGACAGGACAAATCCCCCAGATTAAATTTTACAATTATTTTCTCAATGTATGGAGCCCAGGTCAATCGTCTATCCAACAAAACTCCTGGACATGCAATGTTTTCTTTGTGGTCTAGTTGATTATTGTTTACAAAGACGTTCATAGTTTTATCTTCATTTAAATTATGTCTCTTTTGAATTGAATGTATTGATATTTTTTACTATTTATCGTTAGTTTCAACCGATTTAAGTAAATAAAAATTCTATTTATCTTTTCTCTAACTAAAAATATGTGAATTATTATATTAAATTTTAAAAGTCGTCCATCATTTAAAAAAGAAAAGACACTATCAGTCTAATATCAACTTAATTAATTTAACTCCATCTGCATTTAAAGCCTATTAAAATTTATCGCTCTAATTACTTCATTAATAAGTTTATCACTAGAAATAGTTTATTGAAGACACTAATCTACTCAAGAAAGCACTCTCAAAATAAAACTACCAATTTGAAGTTTTCACGACTTCTTGCAGGTAAAGTTCTGCTTTAATTAAACTTTCAAACTTACCTTGCTATTAAGTCCCCGCCTCACCTTCTAAGTTCTTCTTACTTCGATCAAAACTAAACTCGGCTGTTGTTAAGTCCGTTCACACTGGTTGAGAAGATCGGAATTAATTACTTCAGACGGAAGACGAGATTTTTGTTTTGAACATACTCGCTGAAATTCTGGTCATTGAGTGAGAAATGAATTATATTTCTACTAGGTTTGTGCTCTATTGGAAGTAGGAGACCAGAACGTTGAAAAACTACACATGATGAAGCTCGAGCCTATTATTGTATTAGATTGTTCAACCAGGACAGAATAACATGCGAAATTATCCTCTTTCAATTTCCCGTTTTTATTGTATTCTAACGCAGGTCCTTCTTTTTCTTGATTCTTTTTTTTCTTCTCATCTACTTTCCTTCTTTTTTCTTCAGCTCCTAAACCTCCTTTTTTCATCATTCCTCCTCCTCCTTCTCCACCACCCCTTTTCATCACCATCCTCCCAATTCTCCTCCTCCTCTTCCTCCTACACCTCCTCCGTTAATCATCTTCTCTTTCACCCTCTCCTCTATCACTTCTACTCCTCGTCTCACCGCTCTTTATTCTTCCTCCTCATTTTTCCATCTTTTTCTTTTTTTTGTCTTTACCATTTTCTTTTTTATCTTTTCCATTTACTATTTATTTTTTCTTTTCCTTTTATTTTCATTTTCCTTTTTTCATTCAATTTTTCTTTTCCTTTTTCTTATTTTATCATTTTCCCTTTTTCATTCTCTTTCTTTTTTTCTCCTTCTCATCCTTCCTCTTTTCTTCCTCTTCCTCTTTCACTTCTCCTCCACCACCCTCCAACTCTTTCACATCCTGCACCTCCATCCTCCTCCTCTTCCCTTTCCCCCTACTCCTTCCCCCCTTACCATCCTCCTCATCCTTCTCCTACTCCTCCTCCTTTCCATCATCCTCATCCTTTGCCACCGCTTCCATCCCCTACAGCTCCTTCTCCCAAAACTTCTTCTTTACCTTCTCCTCCTTCTCCTCATTCATCTTCTACTCCTCTTCTCTTACTCCTCTTCCTCCTGCATCTTATCCTCCTTCATCTCCTGCTCTTCCTCCTCCTTATTCATTCTCTCCCCGTCTTCTTCCTCCTCCTTCTTCATCTTTTTCTCCTCCTCCTTTACTTCTTCTCTTTCTACTGCTCATTTTACTCATTCTCTTCCTCCTCTTCCTCTTTCTCCTCCTCTTCCTCTTTCTCCTCCTTTTCTCTTTCCTCTTCCTTTTCCTCTTCCTTCTCCTCCTTCTCTTCCTTTTCCTCCTCCTTCACCAACTACTCCTCCTACTCTTCTTCCTTCTTCTCCTCCTCCTCTTCCTCCTCCTACTCCTTCACCACTTCCTCCTCTTCCCCCTTCCTCACCTCTTTTTTCTTCTTATTTTCCTCCTCTTTCTTCTCCTCTTCCTCGTCCTTCTCCCCCTCTCCACCTGCTTCTCAATTTTCCTCTCCTTTTGTTTATTTATCTCATAATTTTTCTTCCTTCTCCAACTACTCACTCCCCCAGCTCGATTCCACTAGAATAATAATGTTAAAAAATAAATAGGCGAACAATAGATTATTTTTTTCTCCACGAGTTGAGTCACCTCAATCATTGCATTGTACAATAGCCTTGGTCACGGCAATGCCATTTAGATTACACGAAGCAGAATATCAAATTATGTAGGAAACAATTTTTTTTTGGGAAACGATACGATGAAGATTTTATCATCTACGATTATTCAATTCGTTTTGGCGAATTTATCAGGTATATATAGGTATTTTATCACATGATTTTCCTGATTTATCACATCAACCATAAAACTTTCAATAGATCATTAAAGTTTAAAACCATGAAACTTCCAACTTTTAATTAAAGTGACGATTTTTAATTAATTCAGGATTGATTGGTTTGTTATTATAACGTTCAGTAGCCTATTTAGAATAGCTATTCACTATTTTTTTGTAAAACTTGAATGCTTTTAATGCGATGGAAAGTTTAATTATTTATTGCGTAAGCTTTCATGATTATTGCAAAGAGACTCCATTTTTTATTTCTCTAATAGCCAGAAGGATTTATGGAGATACTAGCATTTTTTCATAGATGAAGTCAATAAATGAAAATTAAATAATGTTTGACAGTATATATATAAATTAATATAGAAGCGAGTTTATTTTACAGCTCTAGCCTTTCTCGCATCCCATCTGCCATCTCTCTCCGTTCATCCAATCTCCATCAACAAGATTTCTATTCATCATATCGACATACACTTGTTTATTCCATATTTCGGGCGGTCTACCTCTTTCCCTTCTTCCTGGTGGATTCCAATTCAGTATCTTTTTGGGCCACCTCTCATCTCTCAACCTCTGTGTATGTCCCAACCATATAAGGCGCTTTCTCTCAATTCGCTCCACAGTCGTATCCAGTTTTCCTATTCTTTCCCGTATATCCAGATTTCTCACTCGATCGATCCTTGAAACACAACTTCTGCGCAAGAAATCCATTTCCACAGCATTTATTCTTTGCCTGTCTCTTTTTGTCAATTCCCATGTTTCGGAGCCATAGAGCAATATACTCTGTACAATGGAATGATATATTCTTATTTTTGTCGAATTATTAATATTTCTGGACCAGAGTATCGAATTTAATGTTTGGGTTGCCTGCCTGGCCTGTCCAATTCTACTTGTGATTTCTTTTTTGGAATTGCTCTCAGATGATATCACGCTGCCCAGGTATTTATATTCATCACATTTCATAACAGTGTGATCTCCTACTTCTAGATCTCTTGCTGTACCTCCTGAGACTAGATATTTAGTCTTTTTAAAATTTATTTTCATTCCGTTTTCTTCATAAGTATCAGCAAGCTTCCTAATCATGTAATGAATATCATCTTCATCACCAGTCATTATTACTTGATCATCAGCGAATAGAAGTGAATAAATATATTCGTTATTTTTATTGGGATACCCAGATATTCACATTTCCTTTTTCATTCCAGTAAAGTAAAGTAAATTCGTATGGCTTTTCGTGGTGGGGAGACCCTTACGGGTATTCCAGTAATATATTCTCAAGATAGATTTTGAACAGGGTCGGAGAAATGCAACAGCCCTGACGTACGCCCTTATCTGTGCCAAATGGCTTTGACACCCTATTTGCAATTTTTATAACATTCATTTGGTCCTTGTAAATTTCTTTGACTGCGCAAATGTAATGTTTATTTATGGCTGATTCATCTAGAATTTCAAAAAGTCTCTTTATCGGTACAGTATCAAAAGCTTTTTCAAGGTCGATAAATATTAAATGAGTCTCCAAATTCACTAGTTTTCTCTTTTCAATAAGTTGTTTTAATGAAAACATATTGTCAGTACAAGAGCGTCATGCGGTGAATCCACTTTGTTCTTCTCCTATGTTTATTTATTTTTCAATTCTTTTACTTAGTATACGTCCATACAGTCTCCCAATTGTAGCTAATACCGTGATACCTCGATAATTTGCACAGTCATCACGTGGTCCCTTCTTGTGGATCGGTGTCAAGAAACCAAGCTTCCAATCTTGGGGAATTTTATCGTGCATGAAAAGGCATCTATTAAATATATAATTATGCAATAATTTCAAAAGTTTTGGAAGTTGCATGTTTTAAAAGCTCAACAGGGATACCTCCAGGACCTGGAGATCTACCATTTTTCATTTCTCCAAGACTCTCTTGTACTTCTCTTCCTGTTACTTCTTCTATTTGGCTTTCTTTACAGGTTCAGATTCAATCCATGTTTCCAAATACTCCACTCTATCTTCCTTTAAAACCTTAGAGAAGTAATTTCTCCAATTGTCAATGCCTATCATATCAATTACTGTACCCTTCCTATCTTTCCGCAGGTTCTTAACAACAGTGATTTTTACTGTTTGACAGTATTTTTCATAATAATTCAACATGTGCTTTGAACCTATTGGAGAAAAGTGTACAGTGTACTGAAAATTGTCAGTCATCGAATAAAAATCTCAATCACAATGGTTTTCCATGATTATATTATATTGACGCTGTGAGTTTTGATGTTTGATGAACAATTTAAGAGAAATTGAAAAGTTCAAGACTAATTTAAAAGTTCGAAGAGCAAATGTCTCGGAGTTTTTGAAAATTTGTTTATCATCTTAATTAATTGAGAAATTGCTGTGGAATGAAATTAATGATAGTTGTACGCAGTGAGTCAAATGCAAGTCGAAAATGATTAGTCATATCAAAGCCAGGTCGGATTTAAACGGTTTTATTGAGGGGCGGTCCCAGGGGGGTCATGACCCCCTTCCCTCAAGATTGGAAATTCACTGATGAATTGGTAGGAAGGAACCCTCGCAAAAAACACCCCTCCCACACTCAAGCTGGGATGGCTCGTAATTTATTTTTTTCATAAATAAAAATACCTTGAATTAAACAATAATGGTTGAGTTTATGGGAGCCGTACCGTTTATGGCAATGAACCGTTTACCGGTTTTGAACGAAATCTTATCAGAAACTAAGGCGTCTGCTTGGTTTATTCAAATATTTCACCGTCTATGAATTTAAATGTACCAATCTTGTTTTAGGGTAAAATTCCATTTACCGGTAAACGGCAAGGCTCTCATGAGCTCAACCATTAATAAACCGATTCAACGGAGTATCCAAGGACCCGACAAATTTACTTATAATAATAATTATAATTATCGGTGGTTTCAAGGCAATTAGAAGACAAGGTAGTGTTCAACAGCATGATGCGATGCGCAATAGCAAGCGACAGCCAGGTGATGCAGTGACGTCATCCGGGTCTCTTTTCACGATTTCGCCTATCTTTTACATGTTAAATTGCATAAGTTTATAAGTCTTTTAAACAAAATATGTATTCTTACGGGTTCTAATGACTAAAATAAGGCTGGCAACACTAAAGTTCACACTTGCACTTTATTTACACAACTTTTGTTGTGTAACTCTATTTACACATTCCACACACACTATTTACGCACTCTATTTACACACACTAATTGCAAGTTCAATTGATAAAGAAAAACAGATCAACAAATGACAAGCTAATATTTATTTTCAGTAACTATTTACAAGAATTAATGAATAATTAATTACAGGCTGATCAATAGCAAAAGAAACTAGAGTCCAATAAACTGTACAATAATGTAGAAAGAAATGATAAAAAGAGCAACGAAACACTTACAAAACACAGTCCAATTCGTTATTTGACAGTCCCAAATAATATCACTTGACACAACGTCTTTAAACTGTTAGTAAGCAGCAACAATTAATTAGTAAACACTTGTCTCTGCACTTTACACTGGAATCAAGCGCTGTTTACTCCAATGGCACGAGATCTGAATTTGTCACACGAGTTTGTAAGACTAACTCACTGGTTCACGTGACCTCCTTTATATAGTTGTCATAACTCCAAGTACTGGAGGCCACTAGAAGCTTCAAGAAATTTATGGAAGGTCATCGAATATAGTAGAACAGGAATTGTGTAGAACTGAGGAGAAGCTTCTGACAGTTCTCAATTGAGTGAGAGAGATGCATATTTGAAGAATAAGAGTGACAAAGACATGTGAAAAGCAGGAGAATGAAGATTCAGAATACAAGTCACGTTCGTCTATGAATGGAAACGATCCACATAGAATGAGTGCGTGAACAACTGCTTTTTTTGCATTTTTAACAATATGCTTTCCAAGAAACTTGGACGTCCCCTATGTCTTGTATCTGTATGGTATATTCAACTGTTAATTTACGGCATTTTTGATACGATCATACAATTATTTAACTCAGAACACTCGATAGTGTTATGGCATGTACATCACATTAATGATAATACCTCTTGGGTATTCAAGTCATTTTATTCGTCTTTAAACTCACTTCAACTGATTTTTTTAAGTACTGTGGAAGATAAAATATTCAGTTTTTAAAGAAAATTAATGGGAAAATTAATTCGAAATGAACCAACTGTCCAACGTTTTGATTTTCACTAGACAAAACTAACCTGGACTCTATAGTGGAAATCTGTTGAACATCGTAATTATTTTTATATTCGACCCCCAAACTCAAAAACCAATAGCGATCTCACTTGGACTATGAGGAAGCTATATATAGGTACCAAGTTTCAAGAGTCTGGAACTTTTCTTTCAAAAGCTAGAGCACGGACGGACGGACAACGGCACGATTTCAATAAGGCCTTGTCAAATCCTTAATAATGTTGAAAATGGAAAGTCATATCAAAGTAAAGTTGAAATCAAAACGCGCGCCGTCTAAAAGTGAAGAGACGTTGGTTGAATAGATCAACTTTTCATGGTTTGAAATGATTTGACGTATTTGACGTTAAGCCTACGGCTGCAACAGGTCCGTGAAGTTAGCCCCCCCCATGAAAGCACTAACGTTGAAAATAGTATGAATGGTTAGTGCTTCGTTAGTGCTGGTTAGTGCTTCAAGTCCCACCGTTAGTGCTCTTTTGGTTCCAGAGATATATGCAAAAAACACTGGGGGGGGGCTAACTTCATGGAAGTTAGCCCCCCCCAGTGAAAATACTAAAGCTATGAAGTTGAAAATGATGTCAATCGTTAGTGCTTCGTTAGTGCTCATCATTGGATCAAGTCTTATCGTGATAGCTCTTCTGGTTCCAGAGATATATGCAAAAAACCTTGGGGGGGGCTAACTTCATGGAAGTTAGCCCCCCCCACAGTAGAAATACATGACATATGAAGTTGGAAATGGTGTCAATCGTTAGTGCTTCGTTAGTGCTGGTTGTTGAATGAAGCCCCATCGTTAGTGCTCTTTTGGTTCATGAGATATAAGCAAAAAACCTTGGGGGGGGCTAACTTCCATGAAGTTAGCCCCCCCCATGATAGAAATACTGGAGCTATGGAGTTAAAAATAGTGTCAATCGTTAGTGCTTCGTTAGTGCTCGAAAATTATCCAAGTCCCATCGATAGTGCTCGTTTAGTTCGGGAGATATAATTGAAAAACCTCAGGGGGTCACCACACCCTTTTTGAAAAAATTGAGCTATGAAGTCGAAAATGGTGTCAATCGTTAGTGCTTCGTTAGTGCTCAAAAAAACATACGGGTCCCATTGTTAGTGCTCTTCTGGTTTATGAGATATAAGCAAAAAACCTTGGGGGGGGCTAACTTCCATGAAGTTAGCCCCCCCATGATAGAAATACTGGAGCTATCGAGTTGAAAATAGTGTCAATCGTTAGTGCTTCGTTAGTGCTCGAAAATTATCCAAGTCCCATCGATAGTGCTCTTTTAGTTCGGGAGATATAATCAAAAAACCTCAGGGGTCACCACGCCCTTTTTTTTTTAAATTGACCTATGAGGTCGAAAATGGTATCAATCGCTAGTGCTTCGTTAGTGCTCGAAAAAACATACAGGTCCCATCGTTAGTGCTCTTCTGGTTCAGGAGATATAAGCTAAAAACCTTGTTATAGGTACAATACTTGAAAATATGAAAAATATGTGTAAACAGCCTAAGGAGGTCGTCACCACCCATTTGATAAACTTGAGCTATGAAGTAAGAAACGGTGTCAATCTTTAGTAGTGCTTTGTTAGTGCTCAAAAAAGATACAGGTCCCATCGTTAGTGCTCTTAAAAAAAATTGCTTTTAGAAAAAATAATTAATAAACGCATAAGTGAAAGTTGGTGCTTGTAATTACTACAAGTTTGTCCCATCGTTAGTGGTCAGTATGCGAGTTTACCGGAATATTTGGAAAAAGTCACTACAATCCAACTGTTTTATTAGTAGACAAAATAGTTTCACAGTTGTTGGTAGTATATGACAATAGTTCTATGAAAATAATAAAGATAATTTCGTTTGAAATAATTCGCTGCTAACTTCCACTTTGAAAACATATTTGTGTCAGCAGAACATGTGCTATCGCTGTGATTAACAAAAATAGGAGATTTCTAGGTAGGGATATAAGATTAATAAGAATTATCAGAAGAATTTGACGCAGATTTCTAAATGATCGGAACACTAGAAAAATATTTATGACCTTTTGTAAGTTGATGACAATAGAAAAGTTAGTTTTGACAACAGTTCATATAATTTGATAAGCAAAGATAAAAGAAATTAAAATTTTGTTCAAGCTGACAAATAAGATTACAGAACCTTTAGAGTTCCATCAAGGGCGTATTCAAGGGGGGGGGGGGGTCCCCGGGTCCGTACCCCCCCCCCCCCCATTTGAGATGACTAAGCACTAGATAGAATGCTTTTTTTGTGTAGGAAAGGTTCTTGAGAATAATTCTTGTAAACAAAATTTAATCTAGACGGAATTAATATTACAATATTGGTGTGTTGAGAACTGAGCATGGCGGCTGTTATTGTAGCATGTTTAGTCTATCTTTATATGACAGTGGAAAGAACTTTAATGTATGGTAAATTATCGAGAAAGAGTGGGATAGAATTTCATAACAAAACTGGGAGATGTCATTAGTCTAGAAGAAACCTATTACAGTAGCATAACTCGCAAATGTTGATATTGTGAATTATTTTCCCATGATAAAATAACAAAATGATTTTATAGACTTCCGTTTGAGCTTTTCAACAGTCCAGAAGCTCAGTTTCTGGGTGGATCACGGTCGGTGTTGAAGTAAAATTAATAATTTTGTTCTTGGTCCTGGTACAATGCCATACAATCGTGCATTTATACAAGTTTTAATAGTGAATAAAATAATTACTGCCGTTTAATATTAGTTTTTAATTTTTTATTTGGATTTTTGATTTCTGATTTTAAGTTTGTTTTGGCTGAAAAAAGAAAATATTCGCGTAAAATCCATTACTTTTACCCAAAAACAGCTAAAACATTAATAATTAAAGAGACATCGACTTCATCCTCAAATAGTAGTTGTGATTGTTCAGACATCAATCAGGCGTGGGATTTCATCATTATGTTGAAACAAATTGAATCCAATCTCAGGGACTTGGCTCATAATTTCTTTGAGAAGTTCATACTAGTCTTGCTGGTGAGATTTGGTAAGTACATATAAATGTAAAAATTTACCACCATTTTCTGCAAATAATAAATTAAAAACGGTATTGGTTTTTCCAACATTGGATGGTCCACACACAATACAAAAGTACACTATGTCTCATTTGTTGCTTTCTGTTCTTCTCATTTAAATACTTATCAAAGTTGATCAGTGGTAGTTTTGATCAGTGCTGTTTCATCTTCATTTTTCAATACAGAGACAATATAATTATTTTTTCAGACAATAACACTATTATTATCAATCCATGAATTGTATTTCGAATCAAAGCCCAACCATTTCACATACAATTTAATTTGTTACCTTTCTTCTCTATTACCCTCTCAATAAGATACACATCAGGGTACTTTGTTTCTTCATTTCAAACTCATACAATGCACCCTTTTAATGTATTTGTCTTCACCTATTCCCTTCACCTTTCATCTCACACAAGATGGGTGTCGAAAAATATGTTTTCGTTTTAAAAACATGGAGTTTGGAAATTGCAAAATGGGTATTGCAACTTTTTAACATCTTAAAAAAAAACATTAGTATATGTATTGTGTCTGTAATAAGTAGTACAGTATAATACTTAATTAATAAATTGAAATAGGTTAAAATTAGGTCGTAGCCAGCCAGAGCCCCTCAATTCATAGACAAGCGTTCAAAGCAGGTGAATAATTTCAATAAAATTTATTGTTTAGAGTTTTTTTGTAGTGTTGTGATTCTATTTCAAGAATTTATAAATATGGAAAATAATGCAGGATTTTTCTTACCACTTTCGTTGAGATTTGCAGATATTTCCTCCCATACGACCTCCTTCATCGTAATATTATAATAGTCTTTGTGTGACAGGTCTTATAACATTGGATGTGCCTGTACCGCTGATATCAGGCGTTCATCAAAACGCATCTTGATAATTATAATAATAATCTCTCTCTCAGCGTATGATCTAATCCCAGCACTGCCAAAAAATATGTTAGACCTCCGGAGTTCAGTTGCACAACACATGTCTGTAGGCCTACTCTGCGCATGCGCGGCGACTCAGCTTCAGGCAAAAATCACTCGCTTACAAAAAAGTGGCTGAGACTGACGGGGCGGTTTGAGTTGAGCTGACGGAACGGATCCGGTCTGCTAAAAAGAGCGTATCTTTGTTTTTGGGCCTAACTTGAAGGATGGGATGCAACCTCTGATAAAATCTGCTTTAGGGATCCCCAAGTGACTGAAATTCTTATCATAAATGATCTCTGTTCGAATACATGGTTTCCGAATTTTGATGGAAGCGACTGAGCTGAGTGTGCTGAACTGAGCGGATCCAGTGTGGGACAAGTCTATGGTTCCAATTGATAAGTCATATAGAAAAAATTATGTCTATTAAAAGAAAAAAAAATAGTTCACTTAGCAGGCAATTACATCAACATTAAAATTTGAAATGCATGAAAGTTTGGGGTGTTTCCCAAACCATATTTTGATTTGACATTGAGTTCTAGTTGATTGGACTCCCCAATGAATAGTTATGGCCATTTTAATATAAACAACCTGAGAAAAACTAGTTACTGTAGCAGACAACATAAAGTGAGACCCATTGAAAAAATCACTGTTTTGGGTAGTTTTGAACCTAAATATTGATTTGACCTTCATTTCTAGTCAATCAGAAAGCATGAACGCCTTTTGAAATAGAATATTTTCATTGTTAAGAATGTAAACCCAGTACCTTTTACGTATAATTAATAAGTAAATTATCACTAACATTATTTTAAATAAAAGAACACAGTATTATCCTAGGATTTTCGAGTATTTTATTAACTCTATTCTCCCTTCTGATCTTACATAATCATCATAATGTATTCTCAACACACCTCGATCTGCTCTCTAAACAGTGTCCAGGGTAGGCTCTCAACATTTATGGTAGGTGTACCTATTGTGTGTAAGCTTAACCTATAATATATGAATCTGAACAACTAAAGAAAAATCTATGGTATATGTAAGGTATTTTACTTATCATCCTAATTTCGTAATTCTGTGACCACACCAATAAGTAATCAACCAGAAAAAATCAACTCCAAACTGGATTCCCAGGCAAAACTAGGAGGAACGCCGGTAATGATTTAAACTATAGTTCTTTTATATATTTGTAATTTGTAATATCACTCAATTAAATTTTGCTTGGGCTAAAACAGGAGTTTGAGGAAATTCCTCTATTGATATAAAGATTTAAAAAAAGTTCTATATAATTATGATATTTGAATTACATAATGAAACATATTCATGCACCAACGATTGATACCATTCTCGACTTCATATCTCAAGTACCACAACTAGAAGGAGACCAACCCTCAAGGGTTCCATTTCAAGCTTCTCTGTGGAGTTAGCACCCTTCCGAAGATTTTTTGCTTATATCGCCCAATTCATATGAGCACTAACAATAAGATTAGATTCAAGAACATGCACTAGAAGAATAACTATCAAATTCATAGATAAATTTTTTGAAACAGGGGTTGATGACCACCAGACGTTTTCACCTATATCTCCCAAAACCGAAAGAGCACTAACAATGGGACCTGTATCTTTTTTTTAGCACTAACGAAGCACTACTAAAGATTGACAACGTTTCTTACTTCATAGCTCAAGTTTATCAAATGGGTGGAGACGACCCCCTTAGGCTGTTTACACATATTTGTCAAGTTTTCAAGTATTGTATCTATAACAAGGTTTTTAGCTTATATCTCCTGAACCAGAAGAGCACTAACGATGGGACCTGTATGTTTTTCGAGCACTAACGAAGCACTAGCGATTGATACCATTATCGACCTCATAGGTCAATTTAAAAAAAAAAAAAGGGCGTGGTGACCCCCTGAGGTATTTTGATTATATCTCCCGAACTAAAAGAGCACTATCGATGGGACTTGGATAATTTTCGAGCACTAACGAAGCACTAACGATTGACACTATTTTCAACTCGATAGCTCCAGTATTTCTATCATGGGGGGGGCTAACTTCATGGAAGTTAGCCCCCCCCCAAGGTTTTTTGCTTATATCTCATGAACCAGAAGAGCACTAACGATGGGACCTGTATGTTTTTTCGAGCACTAACGAAGCACTAACGATTGACACCATTTTCGACCTGATAGCTCAATTTTAAAAAAGAGGGCGTGGTGACCCCCTGAGGTTTTTTGATTATATCTCCCGAACTAAAAGAGCACTATCGATGATACTTGGATGATTTTCGAGCACTAACGAAGCACTAACGATTGACACTATTTTCAACTCGATAGCTCCAGTATTTCTATCATGGGGGGGGGCTAACTTCATGGAAGTTAGCCCCCCCCAAGGTTTTTTGCTTATATCTCATGAACCAGTAGAGCACTAACGATGGGACCTGTATGTTTTTTTGAGCACTAACGAAGCACTAACGATTGACACCATTTTCGACTTCATAGCTCAATTTTTTCAAAAAGGGCGTGGTGACCCCCTGAGGTTTTTCAATTATATCTCCCGAACTAAACGAGCACTATCGATGGGACTTGGATAATTTTCGAGCACTAACGAAGCACTAACGATTGACACTATTTTTAACTCCATAGCTCCAGTATTTCTATCATGGGGGGGGCTAACTTCATGGAAGTTAGCCCCCCCCAAGGTTTTTTGCTTATATCTCATGAACCAAAAGAGCACTAACGATGGGGCTTCATTCAACAACCAGCACTAACGAAGCACTAACGATTGACACCATTTCCAACTTCATATGTCATGTATTTCTACTGTGGGGGGGGCTAACTTCCATGAAGTTAGCCCCCCCCCAAGGTTTTTTGCATATATCTCTGGAACCAGAAGAGCTATCACGATAAGACTTGATCCAATGATGAGCACTAACGAAGCACTAACGATTGACATCAGTTTCAACTTCATAGCTTTAGTATTTCCACTGGGGGGGGCTAACTTCCATGAAGTTAGCCCCCCCCCAGTGTTTTTTGCATATATCTCTGGAACCAAAAGAGCACTAACGGTGGGACTTGAAGCACTAACCAGCACTAACGAAGCACTAACCATTCATACTATTTTCAACGTTAGTGCTTTCATGGGGGGGGCTAACTTCACGGACCTGGTTGCAACACTTTTAGCGCAAAAGATAGATAGATAGATAGATAGATAGATAGATAGATAGAGAGAGAGAGAGTGAGAGAGAGAGAGAGAGAGAGAGAGAGAGAGAGAATGAGAGAGAGAGAGAGAGAGATAGAGAGAGAGTGAGAGAGAGTGAGAGAGAGTGAGAGAGAGAGTAAGAAGTGATAAAGAGAGAGTAAGAAGTGATAAAGAGAGAGAAAGAGTGAGTGAGAGACAGACTGAGGGGGAGAAAGAATCAGAGAAAATCAGAAAGATAGAGACTGATGGAGAAAGAGGGGGTGAGAGAGAGAATTACAGATAGAGAGAGAATTACAAGTAGAGAGAAAACTACAAGTAGAGAGAAAATTACAGATAAAGAGAGAATTACAGATAAAGAGAGAATCATAGAGAGAGGAGGATTAACCAGAAAAAAGAAAGAGAGAGAATCAGAGAGAGGAGGAAGAATTAGAAATGGAAGGAAGAGAGATAGAGAGAATCAGGGAGAGTGAGAAGTATAAAGAGAGAGTAAAGAGAGAGAGAGAGTGTGAGACTGACTGAGGGGGAGAAAGAATCAGAGAAAATCAGAAAGATAGAGACTGATGGAGAAAGAGGGGGTGAGAGAGAGAGAATTAGAGATAGAGAGAGAATTACAGATAAAGAGAGAATTACAGATAAAGAGAGAATCATAGAGAGAGGAGGAATAACCAGAAAAAAGGAAGAGAGAGAATCAGAGAGAGGAGGAAGAATCAGAAAGAGAAGGAAGAGAGAGAGAGAGAATCAGGAAGAGTGAGAAGTGATAAAGAGAGAGTAAAAGAGAGTGGAAGAGAGAGATAGTATGAGACTGATTGAGGGGGAGAAAGAATCAGAGAGAAAGAGACCGAGGGAGAAAAAAAGAATTACAAATGGAGAGAAAATAACAAGTAGAGAGAAAATCACAGATAGAGAGAGAAGCATAGAGAGAGAAGGAAGAACCGGAAAGATAAGGAAGAGAGAGAATCAGAGAGAGGAGGAAGAATCAGAAAAAGGAGAGAGTGAGAGAGAGAATAAAAAGGTGACAGAGAGAGAAGTAGAGAAAGAATCATTGGTAGGAATCAGAGAGTGAGTGAGGGAGTCAGAGAGAGGAGAAAGAGAATCAGAGAGAGTAGACAAAGAAAGAGAAAATTAGAGATACAGAAAGAATCAGAGTAAGAGAGAGAGAGTGTAGGAGATTCAGATTGAGGTGATTTATTTGTGAAAATTTACAATGTACATTAATGATAACAGTATCATCAATTAATATTAGAAACACTCAGATGCCCTAGTTGAAGTAATGTTCAGTGATTTTGGAAAAGTTAACATACTGGTTGAATAGTTTGAATAGAAAAGATTATAGATACAGCAAATATATATTTTAAGGAATTGTGCAGCAGAAATTATTGATGTGATTGGTAAAAATAATGAGAGCTTGGATCTGAGAGATGAATTACACAAAAAGGCGAAGTCTTGGTCATTGAGGCCATTCTTACACTTAACCTGAGAGAGAGCCTGAGAGAGTGTGACAAAGTGAGTGGGTGTTAGCGAGGGGGACTGGAGAAGAGATTTGATGGACTGACAGGCATCACTAATATATTCACGAAGAGAGAATATTCAAAAGGACAACTCGCTTTCAACATTTACATGTCTTTCTTGCCTAATGTGAATTGTATTACAATGGAAATATTGTAATATAATATATATAGTATAATTTTATTATATAATATGATATTATATTGTATATAATTAATTCATCTATTAAACTACGATTTTCATTAGTAGGTCCTGGTAGTAGGTAATTTTATTGTAGGACCTATGATAGAGTAGTATAGAGTAATAGTAGTATAGAGTTGTATAGAGTAAGAGTAGTATAGAGTTGTATAGAGGAAGAGTAGTATAGAGTTGTATAGAGGAAGAGTAGTATAGAGTAATATAGAGCAGTATAGATTAATATAGAGCAGTATAGATTAATATAGAGTAGTATAGAGTAGTATAGAGTAATATAGAGCAGTATAGAGTTGTATAGAGGAAGAGAAGTATAGTAGAGTGGTACAGTAGTAATATGGAATATAGTAGTATAGTGTAGTATAGAGTAGATGAAGTATTAGGAATTCAAATGATGTCAACCCATAAAAACGAAATGTACATTTTTATGATGCATGTCATTTCATCAACTAGGTAGGCTACAATAATAAAAGATACAATTAATTAGAGGTTAATATTAGGTTGCCCGATTCAATCGAATCAGTGTCTCTAGAACGAGACGATTTATTCATAAATTAAAATTAGAAAATTATTTTTCTTATCCCTCTTTTTTTGCTTCTTTTTCTAATTGTTCTTCTTTTCATTCTTCATGATCCTCTTTTATTCTTTTTATTTTTCTCCTTCTTCCAGCTTGTTCTTTATATTTTTTTGTTTCTCCTTCTCCTTTTTCTCCTTTTATTTTTTGTTTCCCATCATATTTTTTTCTTCTTCGATTTCTTTTCCTATCCCCATCTTCACCTTCATCTCCTTTTTTCCTCCTCCTCCTCTTTTTCTCTCCCTTCTTCTTCTTCCTCCTCCCCCTCTTCTTCTTCGTATTCTTCTTCCTCTTTCTTTTCCTCTTCGTCCTCCTCTTCTACTTCTTCTTCTTTTACTTCTTTTTCCTATTCTTCTTCCTCTTCTTCCGCTTCATCCTCCTCTTCATCCTCTTCCTCTTCTTCTTCCTCTTCCTCTTCCTCTTCCTCCTCCTCCTCCATCTCCTCTTTTTCTTCTTCTTTCTCTTTCTCTTCCTCTTCCTCCACCTCTTCCTTTTCTTTTTCCTCTTCTTTCTCTTCTTCCTCTTTCCCCTCTTTCCCCTTTTTTCTCTCCTTCTTCTTCCCTTCTTTTTCTTGCTTCTATTTTTGACGTGTCCTCCCTTTTCCCTTTTTTCTTCCCCCTACTCCTCAAGCTACACCTCACAACTTCTCCTCTTTCTGAATCCCCTTTTTTCTTCTCCCTTCTTCACCTTCACTCTCTCTCTCTATTCTCATTTCTTCCATCATTCCTTCTATTTTCCACCTATCCTAGACGTTGACCTTTCCTCGTTCTTCTTCTTCCTTCTCCTCCTTCTCCTCTTCCTATTTCTTCTCCTCCTCCTCCTATTTTCCTCCTCCTCCAATTTCTCCACTTCCCTTCCTTCTCCTCAACTTTTACCTCTTCCTCCTCCGCCTTTTCCTATTTCTTCTTCTTCTCCTCCTCCTTTTCCTCCTCATCCTCTTCCTATTTCTTCACCTACTCCTGCTTTTTCTCCTCCACAACGTCTTCCTCATCCTCCTACTTCCTCCTACGTCTCCTTCTCCTCTTCCTCTTCCTCTTACTCCTCCTCCTCCTACTTCTCCTCCTCGTCCTCCTCCTCCTCCTCCTCATCTCTCTTCCCTTCATCCTCTTCTCCATGTATGAAAGTCAAATCATGGTATTCAGGCTGTCTCCACTTTTTTTCACCATTTCACAGCATGTGGTTGATTTAGCGATGGTGATCATCATCGAGTATTGGATGCTCCACTGTGCAAGCACCTTAAAGCTGTGCAGTAGGTTTCTACTCTCGTCTAGCTGAAGTATCAATAGCTCTACGAGAACGCTCTTCCCTGAAAAGTGTCTCCGTTTGGATGGGATTTTGAAACTATACACTAAAATTTCGTTTATAATAATATTATCTTCCCCTTTGGTTTTACAAATAAAAAATCAAGTAACATTGTAAAAACTAGTCTCAAAACCTTTGAAAACATTCTTCAACCTTAATTTTCACATTGATAAAGTCAAAAATTAATTAATGTGATAAAGCCTTGTAGTTTACATAGCTATCTTCAACCTCAGAACTGGATGTGAGATTTCCTTTTTCCTTTGCTTTTTCCTTTTTGCTTTTCCCCAGCTGGAGCTCAAGGGAAATCCCTCTGAAAGCCTCGACGTATGTCAAAGCTTTCAAAAAATTATTCCCGTTTGAAGTTTGCAAGATGAATGTCAAGATTTTGACTTTGATCAACCCCACGCAGCTCTGTAAAATCAATTCCATGACAGCAATTAGAATTAGTCCTTGATTATTATAATTTACGTAACTGGCGATTTGATTAAAATCAATCTGTAAATTGATGAAATAATAAAATTGATAAATTTGATATTCATCCACGAATAATCTATAAATCAATGAAATTGTAAAATTAGCGAATTTAATGATTATTCATTAATGGAGAAAAATACTAAATGATTTCGAAACTTGTTATGATGCTTTTTATCTTGTCAAAGAAATCCGCTACTGCGAACATTTCAAACTGCATTAGATAGCTGATGGAAATCAATGAATGATGAAAAAGGAGGGGAAGAAGAAAAAGAAGGAGAAGGTGGAGAAGAAGAAAAAGATGGAGAAGAGAGAAGGAGAAGAATTAAAAGCGGAAGAAGAATAAGGAGGAGAAGAGGAGCAGGAGAAGAATAGGAGAAGGAGGAGAAGGAGTAGAAGGAAGAGAAGGAGAAGGAGAAGGAGGAGAAGAAGGAGGAGGAGGAGAAGGAGGAGAAGGAGGAGAAGAAGGAGAAGAAGGAGAAGAAGGAAAAGGAGGAGAAAAACAAGAATAGGGTGAGAAAATAAGAGGAAAAGGAGACGGAGGAGGAGGTGGAGATGAAAACAGAAGAGGAAGAAGAAGAAATAAGAAGAGGAAGAAGAAGAAAATAGAGAAGAAAGGAGTAAAAAAGTAGAAGAAGATGGAGGTGGTAGTTATGGAAGAGGAGGAGGAGGAAAATGATTGGAGGGTGAGGTGAGAAGGAGGAGGAGAAGGGGTGGAGGAGAAGGAGTATAAGAAGGAGGAGAAGGGGTGGAGGAGAAGGAGGAGAAGAAGTAATGGGGAGGAGGAGGAGGAGGAGTAGAGATGAGGAGGAGACGAAGTGTTGGGTAGGAGTAGTAGGAAAAGGTGAAGGAACAAGATGATCAGGGGGTGGTGGTGGATGAAGGAGAGATGTTAGAGGTGGTGGGGGAGAAAAAGAAGGGGTCGGAGGAGGAGAATGAGGAGGAGGAAGAGCAGGTGGAGGAGAAGAAGGTGAAGGAGGAGGAGGAGGAGGTGGATGATGATGGTGATGAGGATGAGGAGAAGGAGGAAGAGGAGAAGGAGGAGGAAAAAGAGCGAGAGGAGGAGAAGGAGGAGTTGAAGAAGAAGAAACAGAATGAGGAGTAGTATAAAAAAGAATAAGAAGAAGAAGAAGAAGAAGAAGAAGAAGAAGAAGACGAGAAGAACGTGAACACGAAGGAGAAAAATTGGCAGAGGAGAAGGAATAGGTGATTAAGGAGAAGAAGTAGGGGGAGGAGATGTTGGAGAAGGAGGAGTAGGAAGGTGGAGAGCCATGGAGGGGAATGTGCAGGAGGCGGAAGGAGTAGGTGTGAGGAGGAGGGGGAGGAGAAGAAGGAGGAGGAGGAGGAGGAGGAGGAGAAGAAGAAGGAGGAGGAGGAGGAGGAGGAGGAGGAGGAGGAGGAGGAAAACGTGATGGATGATGATGGAGAGTGGGATGTAAGAGGGTGAAGGAGTGGTGTTGGATTTGGTGGAGGAGAAGATGAAAGGGAAGGATGAGGAGGATGTTGAGGTGGAGGAGGACAAGATAAAGATGAAAAGAGGAGAAAAGATAGGAAGGAGAAGATGAAGAAGAGAGTAGTCTAAAATTATAGAGATAATAATAATTATGTTCGAACACAGTTTCCAGTTTTTATGAGCTCAGTCGGTTTTACTGCCACCTTAATAAACTACTGGAATTTTATCAAGATGTTCCTCTCAATTATAAGAAATTATCCGAACACAGACAGTGGCGCACCCAGGGGGTCTTAGGGGGCTTAAGACTTCCCCCCACCCCGAACCCGAGGTCTTTAAAAAAATTTCAAGCCAATTTTCAGGAAAATTGTTTGTATGGAGTATGTGCTCCAGGCTGATTAGTGTTGGTGCATTTTATGTTTTCACACTTTTCAAGTAGAATAAAGTTCTTAACTAGTGACTTGACATGGGGTGCCTTGGGGCTCAAACCTTACCCTCAGGTCTTTATATTTCACACTACTAAACTTGTTCAAATAGGATAGTGATTATAACAATATCGATACTATATTATAATATACCTCGCCATTATGAGTACTATAGAAGGAAATAGAGTATGTAGCCTGGCAGAATTGAATTCGACTATACGCGGCTGGGTTTAGATAGCAGAAATAATTCGTTTCACTCATATCGATCTGACAATTATGTAATGTAATACAAGATCTCTAGCCTCTTGATCCTCCTGGACCTGTAATACGTTTAATGTTACAGTAATTATGTAATTTTTTCGGAGGGTAAAGACCAGATAGTTCTGGAACCGGTGCATGGGTAATGAGTAGGATGATAATGATTGATGAGTTTAACTCACATAGGTGAGTAACGAATCATCGGCAAGTGAGTTTATAGAGAACAGAGTCTTCTTGGTGGCTGATTTAATCGGTCACCCTTACAAAGAGGGCCCAAGAATTTGTTGCTTATTTTATCTGTCTGAACAGATATCACTTTCCTAAGAAAGGTATACAGGTATTTGCGAAAAAACTTCGCAAGGAATCTGCCAGATTGCTAAAGCTTATTCCCTGGAAAACGCTTTACAGAAATAATATAGATAGCAGAATAATGAAGCTATCTTTCTCAGTAATAGAATGATAAATTAGTACTCATTCAGAAACGTTAGGCTTCTAGAGCCCTTATTTAGGTGGAGAATTGAATACCTTCGTTGTGAAATGAGCTGAAAAATCACATAAAACACTAACTACCGTGTTTGTTGAGTTATTCTATAAAATACGTAAAAAGGCCAAAAGAAGGTGTTTTTAAGATCGAAGGGTACGAGCTTGGTTATTGATTGCGAATAAAGCACCCAGAGTTTACAAAACCAGAATTTAAATTGGATCAAGAAACAGAAGAATAGCAAGTGGAAAGCACGCGAAAATCCGTTTTCAATGAATCTCGACTTAATAAGCTTTGGGATAGTTCTTGAATATTAGGGTACATTCACATTTAATAAAAAAAATGATTACAAAGTTTTGAAGGAGAATTTGAAAAAGATCTAGTTCATTAGCAATTAAATTAATTTACCCACTAAGCCAAAAAAAAGAAAACGTGTTTTCATGATCATTATGTGATTTTTGTAAATTATTCCACCAATTAAAGATTATGTAATCTCGATTCGCGTATTGGCATATTTCGTTCACTGTATAACCCACGCAAAAGTCTCAGAATAACCTTCAAAAAAATTATACTCACAGCCGTTTAAGGCGCAAAATCCGCAGAGTTTCTGCTGACGATGAGAGTTTTATTTTTTGTGAAACACACGTTCAAATCAAACGATGCCTGGTTTGATTGTAATTCAATACAATAAACTTGAAAAAAGTATCAACAAAAAACCCTGCGCATAGCCTTCACTAAATGTAACATGGTATGGGATTGCAACCAGCGAGGTAAGCTTTCATTTGAACGTGTGTTTTACAAAATATCTCTCATCGTCTGCAGAAAATCTGTGGCTTTTGCGCTCCAACTAAATATTTTATTCATGCCTGGTAAAAAGCTAGTTGAAGCAGACTGTTATTCGCTTAATATGTATTTGGGATGTTGCAGCGGGCGGACTTTTAAAATTAAGCTCGTTAATTACTTTGTGTGTATAATCAGAGCTGGCTGGCCTCTCATAAATTCCCAAGCTAGCCTTTTTTGGCTTTTAGTGTGGTCGGCTTCCTCTTCAGCTTCAGCCTCTTTTAATTTTAAAATGGATCTTTATCCTCAGCTGTTTCGATCTCTGTAAATAAAGTTGCAAACTTTATAGAATCTGAGCTTATGCCTGTGGGACTCACTTCATCTCTATCACAGAATACTTTTTAAAATTTATTTACACACATATTTCCCAATTAAAATTTACAATTTTTGTACGCATTTGAAGAATACGATAAAATGAAAAATAGTGGTTCGTTTACCTCATTAGAAATCGTGTTGAGGGGCCTTCACGATAAGAAAAAAGAAATAAAATCTTAGAGCCTTGCTGTAACTAACATAATTCCCAAATTACAATTTTTGTTCACATTTCAGAAATAAAATAGAATGGAAAATACTGGTTCGTTAACCTCATTAGAAATCGTTTTGAGACACCTTTATGATAAGAAGAAATAAATAAAAGGTTAGAGCATTGCTGTAACTAACATAATTCCCAAATTACAATTTTTGTTCACATTTCAAAAATAAAATTGAATGGAAAATAGTGGTTCCTTAACCTCATTAGAAATCGTGTTGAGGCACCTTCATGATAAGAAGAAATAAATAAAAGCTTAGAGCCTTGCTGTAACTAACATAATTCCCAAATTACAATTTTTGTTCACATTTCAGAAATAAAATAGAATGGAAGATACTGGTTTGTTAACCTCATTAGAAATCGTGTTGAGGCACCTTCACGATAAAAAAAAAAGCTTGAAGACTTGCTGAAACTATCAAAAATTCAACTTACTCTGGTATAAGTGAATTGATAAGTTTGCAAAAGACATTGTTTCAGTTATTCTCACAAACAGGGAAACAGTTATATAACCGGAATAAAACCAATATGGATGGAAAGTGCAATGTGATACAAAACTAAACTAAAAAAAAAACTAAAAATTACCTTATAAACAAGAACTCTACATCATCTTGTGAAAAAAGCAAAGATTACAATTACTAAGTTTAGACTTGAGGATAAGTTGAACAGTAGATGATTATAATCAAACTAAAACTAAAGTACAGAATAGCTTTATTAACATCATAATAATAATAATAATAATAATAATGATAATAATAATAATAATAATAATAATAATAATAATAATAATAATAATAATAATAATAATAATAATAAGCGTATGACTTTTAATGGTGGGGAGACCCTTATGGGTAGTGCTTTAAACATAAACATGGAAAAGTGCTTTATTAACATAATACTAGACAAATAATGATACCATTGGCTGACGGGGAAAGTGCCTCTCACAGGCTGACCTTCATTGAAGGTCCATGATTGGCTGAAGACCTTGTCGCTCCTCCTACCAGTGGGCGTATCCGGTTTTGGCCTTCAGCCAATCACAGACCTTCAATGAAGGTCAGCTGATTAGAGGCGCTATCTCCCTCAGCCAATCCTCATTCCATGTACAGCTACTCTGTACTTTAGTTTGAGTTTTATTTGGATTGATAATGGTGTAAACTAGTATTTCATGGTATTCAATAAATGTGGTTGCGATAACTTCAAGTCTTGTTATCCATCAGGAAATGTTCATATTGATGGAAGCCCAATCCCCATCTTCTTCATCTTCTCCTTTTTTCTTCTCCTCCTTTTCATCCTTCCCCTCCTCCTCCATCTTGAAAATTCATATAAAACATAAGACAAATCGATTTGGAGATTTTTGACAAATAAAATGAATAAATGCAGGAACGTGATAGAAATAATATGTGATAGACTGTGTTGGGATTGAATTGGAATTTGTGGGGACTGACTCTTATCTTGCAAACGTTTGTCTCTTGGATTGAATGTCTGAAGCAGACTTCCAATTTTCGAGTGTTAACCGAGTCTCACACCACCTTTCTTTTTCTTCGTTCTATTCTTCTTCTTTTTCTTTGTTCTCTTCTTCTTCTTCTTCTTCTACTTCATGCTCTTTTTCTTCTACTCCCTCCTCCACCATTTTTTCCTCCTGCTTTTCTTCTTCTACTCCCTCCACCAATTGCTATTCTTTTTCTTCTTGTTTTTCTCCTTCACCTTCTCCTTCTCTTTCTTCTTCCTTCTCTTCTTCTTCTTCTTCTTCTTCTTCTTCTAATCCTTCTTCCTATTTCTCTATTTGTTTTTCTATATTCTTCTTCTCCTCCCTCCTCCTGCTGCTTTTTTTCTTCTACTCCCCTCAACCACTTCTCTTGGTTTTCCCTTTCTTCTTGCTTTTCTTTTCCTCCTTTTTCTATTTATCCTTCTTCCTCTTCTTTTTCTTCTTCTTTTTTCGAATCCTTCTTCTCCTTATCCTTTCTCCTTCTCCTGCTTTTCTTCTTCTACTCCCTCCACCCATTGCTATTCTTTTTTTCTTCTTCTCCTTCTTCTTCCTCTTCTTCTTCTTCTTCCTCTTTTTCTATTTCTTTTTTCATATTCTTCTTCTCCACCCTCCTTCTGCTGCTTTTTTTCTTCTACTTCCTCCACCCTCTGCTATTCTTCTTGTTTTTCTTCTTCTCCTTCTCCTTCTTCTTCCTCTTTTTCTTCTTCTGCTTCTTCCTCTTTTTCTATTTATTTTTTCATATTCTTCTTCTCCACCCTCCTCCTGCTGCTTTTTTCCTTTTACTCCCCCCAACCACTTCTCTTGGTTTTCCCTTTCTTCTTGCTTTTCTTTTCCTTCCTTTTCTATTTATCCTTCTTCCTCTTCTTTTTTCGTATTCTTCTTCTCCTTGTCCTTTCTCCTCCTCCTGCTTTTCTTCTTCTACTCCCTCCACCCACTGCTGTTCTTCTTGTTTTTCTTCTTCTCCTTCTCCTTCTTATTCCTCTTCTTTTTCTTATTCTCCTCATCTTAGTCTTCTGTTATACAGACAGTTGCTGTAGAATACAGAAGAAAAAGAAGAAGTGAAACGAAGATTAATTTCGTTCAGTTCAGATTGAATAAAACACTCAGAGTTGTCACAACCACAATTTCTTATTGAAAAATCAGATAGTAGATACTATAGTTTTGGCTGTCACGTCATTCTCATTCTCAAATCTCAATCAAACTAAAATTTAAATGCAGAATAATGTTTCCAGGTTGTCTTGTAAAAGAATACAAAGATGATGAATTGTTATAACATTTTTATTGTATTCTGAATAACATTTTTATTATGAATGTATTCATTATAACATTTGTAACAATGTATGTATTCTTTATAACATTTTTCAATATCATAGTTGACCGTGGATTAGAATAATTTGTGAGGTTCTTTGGTTCAGATTGAGTGGAAGTTTCAGATTTATTTATTTTTCTTTATTTACATTCTTTTGTACTTTATCTAGTTTGGGAGTAATGTTCAATTACAGTCCCACTCTTTATAGTTTGCTGAGTAATAAGTCCTGATATTAAGTGATAACACCTACAGGTATATCAAAGATCCCTTTTGAAGGAATTATAAATAGCCACTTTGATAAATACAAATTTTACAACGTTTTTTCTATTTTAATGATAACACATTATATATCAAAGATCCCTTTTGAAGGAATTATAAATAGCCACTTTGATAAATACAAATTTTACAACGTTTTTTCTATTTTAATGATAACACATTTTTTTTTGAAAAACAACATAATAATTTTGTTTGAGTGTTCAGTTTTGACATGACAATAGTCTTGAACTTTGAATTTATTATTCCAAGACCGTTTACAACTTACACAGTATTTTGAATTAGATTATACCAAACATTTTTTATTTATCTATCTATCTATTGAATTATTGAGTATTGTAAATTAGATTATACCAAACATTATTTATTTTTAAACTTATTTATTTAGTTGGTTAATCGATTTCGTTATTTAGAACTATTTCATTCTAACATCATTTGTAACTAAATTTCTTGGCAAACATTCATTCCTTCTCTATTTCATCATGCTCTCATTCAACTTAAATTGGAAGTATAAGTTATACATTTTTAAAGTTATTTATTTAAAGTATCATTTTTACAGAAATATTCCATTCCAGCATCAATTGTAACTGATTTTTTTTTACAAACTTAAATTTTCTCAATTTTATCCTATTTTTCATTCAACCTGAATTACATGCATCAAATGTATGTTATTAGTTAATGCATTTTATCTTAATGTATCATTTGTATAAGCTAATTTCTTCCTTAGATTTTTATTTCTTCCCATTTTTCATGAGACCTGAAACGAATGAATCAGTAACATTTTATTATTAATGTATCATTTAAATTAAATAATGATACACCCGGGGAAATTAATTTTTGTATAAGCTAATTTCCCCTTTAGACTTTTATCTCTTCTCCATTCATCCCTGTTTTTCATGTGACCTATAATAATAATAATAATAATAATCATGTGACCTGAATTATTGGACAATATTTCATTTCTATCACCTGTTTTCCTTTGTAAACTTCTATTTATTTCTTATTCTATTCCGTTTTCATCCCGTTTATCAATAATTCTCTTTCAACTGCACCATTCGGCAACCGCTTATGAAAAATCACATTAAACCCGCCGAAAATTTTCAAAGTAGTATTCACTTCCAGTTCAATGTCGGACATTTTTGAAAGTCCCGCCGTTGTTTCGATTCTAAAATGGCGGACAATTGTGCTGAGTATCGCTTTCATCTGTAGCAGGGCGTAACGTTGGCCGACGCAATAGCGTAAACCGCTAGCAAACGGTATGTAACTGAATTGAGGTCTTTTGGAGGTAACCGAAGGTAAAAAATGTTCGGGGTAGAATTTGTGGGGGAATTTCCAGACTTCCGGTTTACGGTGAGTTTCGTAGATGAAGATCGGCACTGAAAGACCTGTGAAAAGAGAGAAGAAAATGAAAATAGATATCTGAAAAAAGGAAATTAGAATGGGGAAAAATTAATAAAATCGAGAAAGTGAACTACTTTAATTTGTTCTTTTCAATATAAATTTATGGAAGGGAGATGTTTTTTATCTTGAGTATGACTTTAGACTACTCACACACAGTTTGTTAACTAAGGGTTGACATCAGGAGGGTATGATGAGGAGGAGAAAGAGGAGAAGGAGGATGAGAAGGTGGAGAATGAGGTGAATGAGGAGGAGTAGGGGAAGAGAAGAAGGACAAAGAGGAGAAGAGAAGGAGGAGGAGGAGGTGCAGGAGGTGGAGAATGAGGTGGATGAGGAGGAGTAGGGGAAGAGAAGAAGGAGTAAGAGGAGAAGAGAAGGAGGAGGAGGAAGGGGAGGAGAAGAAGTAGGAGGAAGAGGAGGAGGAGGAGGAGGAGGAGGTGAGGGAGGAGGAAGAGGAAGAGGAGGAGGAGGAGGAGAAGGAGGAGGAGGTGCAGGAGGTGGAGAATGAGGTGGATGAGGAGGAGTAGGGGAAGAGGAAGAAGGAGAAAGAGGAGAAGAGAAGGAGAAAGAGGAAAAGAGATGGAGAAGGAGGAGGAGGAGGAAGAGAAGGAGATGGAGAATGAGGTGGATGAGAAGGAGAAGAGAAGAGAAGAAGGAGAAAAAGGAGAAGAGAAGGAGAAAGGGGAAAAGAGATGTGGAAGGAAGAGGAGGAGGAGGAGGAGGAGGAGGGGGAGGAGGAGGAGGTGGAGAATGAGGTGGATGAGGAGGAGAAGAGAAGAGAAGAAAGAGAAAGCGGAGAAGAGAAAGAGAAAGAGGAAAAGAGAAGGAGGAGAAGAAGGTTGGGGAGGAGGAGTAGGAGGAGGTTGGGGAGGAGGAGTTGGAGGAGGAGGTGAAGAATGAGATGGATGAGGAGAAGGAGGAGGAGGTGGAGAATGAGGTGGATGAGGAGGAGTAGGAGAAGAGGAGAAAGAGAAAGAGGAGAAGAAAGAGGAAAAGAAAAGAAGGAGGAGGAGGAGGAGGAGGTGGAGAATGAGGTGGATGAGGTGAAGGAGAAAGAGGAGAGGATGATGAGGAGGAAGAAGAGGAGAATGAGTGTGAGGAGGAAGAAGAGGAGAATGAGTGTGAGGAATAGGTGAATGATGGGGGGAGGAGGATCTTTGAACCAAAAAATAGTGTTGTGGTCTGAAGAGTCACCTACAGTTGCCTGTATAGTACACATGCATAAAAAATATAAGAAAAGGTGATATGTAACACAAACCCTACTACTTCAAAACCCCACAAACTCCACACAAAAAAAGTATTTCAGTAAGTTACAAACCCTATTACTTCATCTTCTCTACTAAGTTGACAGGAGGAAACTTCATAATTCGCCGGTGGGATGGGCAATCACTATATACATAGAAGGTGATGGATGGGCCCAGTTAATTATCCTACAAAATACCAAATATTTCTCAGGAAACTATTGTTCTGTTATGCGCTAGCTAGGTACACGTGGGGTGTCAAGTGTGCCATTCCCACGCATCTATACCTTAGAAACTCTCATTAAGATATCACGCATCGGTGAACTTTTCAAGTAGAGAATAACAACATCAAATAGATTTCCTGCCTATCCCACACACAGTTTCAAGAAACCCCGTTTCCGTGACGTGATAAGGTCAATTACCGAATACACCCACATTGTTTTGTGGAATTTGGTGCAAAGTTTTGCGTTCTTGAAATTTGATAGAATAATGAAGCGAAATTTGTATCAGAGGGAATTTTGTGTTGGTTGTTGTCAAGGAGTTGCAAAAATTTGAAGATTTATGATGTAATTTGGGAATTTCGACTGAGAATAGAGAGGAAGTGTAGAATGTGCATATTCAAGAATATTATAGACCGGTAATTAGTGGCGCACCCTGAGGGGGGGGGGAAATTTGGGGGATTAAGACCCCCAAAGGATATAAGGTCCATATTGATATTTTCAAACACATCGACTGTGCAATATCATGCTGATTAGTAAGCCTCAAAAATCTAGACTAACATGTTTACTAGACTGTAATACGTAATTGTTGAGATATTCTACAGAATACGCACAAATGAGGCTCCGCCCCCTTGGGTCTCAGAGGAAAAATTTAAACAATTGTCAGATTCTTGAATTTCTTGATCCATACCGATCTGCGTTGTTAATACTAACTTTTTATGATAAATTTAACGTGAATATTTATTTATTCTCTATTTAAATTGACTGCAAGTCGTTAAATCTATCATAAGAAGTTAAAATTGTGTCAGGTAATTTAAACTCTGCTCTCGTAACTGTCCGGCCGATCACAATGATCGGAAGGGGGAATTCAATTTTTTACTCAAATGATTAATTTTTTCCCCTTGAGGGGGAACTTTTGAAATCTATTGAATCCTGAGTGATTTATCTATAGATTAATCTATAGATTTTGAAATCTATTGAGTCCTGAATACCAAGTCCTAGATACCAAACTTTCTAGGACACGTGGTTCTTGAGAGCATGTAATCATTTAATTTACTAAAAATACCTATTCTGGAACGAAAATGCCTGTACATTCAAAAACGAAAATAAAACTTTTGTCAGAAAATCAGGAAATTAAATTTTCAAAAATTGTCAGCTTTGGGTATTCTATGGCGAAATTTAAAAAAAATCAAAAGTCTTCCTAAGACCCGTCTTCACTTGAACAAATTTACTACAAACATGTTGCAAACAATTCTGCTGCGAGTGGGAACGCTCAACATTCTTGCAACAAGTGAAACAATATAAAAATGAATATAATTAATTAATTATAAGAAATAATATTACAAATATCAAAAACTTATCCAAGTGAATATTAGTCACTTTAGTTTTAGCTAGGATGCTTGAACAGTGGAGCATCCAGTACTGGATGATAATCACCAGTAAAACAAACACTTGCTCTTCAATGGAGTATGACAGATTGGAGCTGTGTGAATACCACCATTCCACAGCATGTGTTTGATTTTGTGATGGTGATTATCTTCGAGTGTTGGATGCTCCACTGTTTAAACACCCTTAAGTACGATAAAAATAGATATTTCAGCCTCTTGATGATGATTATAATCGAGTAATGAAATCTCCACTGTGCAAGCACCCTCAAATATAATAAAAATAAATATACAGTATATAAGAGAAAATATAAAAAAAGCTGTTAAACCTTTTGATGTTGATTATCATCGAGTATTGGATGCTCCTCTGTGTAAACACCCTCAAATATAATAAAAATAAATATAAATACGAGAAAATATAATGTAAATCTTATTCTTTTATTTCATTGTACCTTTTGGTAGAACACAATCCCCGAAGTCGGTGGTTTCTTGAAGTTCCCTGCTTACAAGAGGTAGGGCGGGGAAGAGTCGTAGAGTCTCATTGATGACGCAATCCAGATACTGCAGCTGAGCTAAATCATCGAATGTCACTTCTTTCTCTGAACGACTTTTCCACACTTGTGCTACCTCTTGGTAAACCTGAAAAAAATGTTGAAAAAAAGGATTGAAAATAGACTTTCTTTTTTGCCTGAAATAGTCATTCATAGCCATAGTCATCATTCCATTCATAGCCTTTAATAATACCTTGATAAATATAAATATTTATAATAAGAGTGTGTTTCAGTATTAGTATTTAGTATTAGTTTTTAATATTAGTTTGTTTTTTTTCTTACAAATTTCACAAAGACGGATACAATTTGGAACACTAATTCAGCACATAGCTTCCTCTAAACTCGATTATTATTTTTATATAAACTCGATTCAGTGCACCTCGAAGCCAGATTTTGGATTTTCCTTTTAGACTTTCAAAATTTCACAGAATTGTTGTTGTCTTAATGTCCCTTAATCATAGATCATAATTACGGTAATTATTATGTCATAATAGTTACAATTAGTCATAATTAATAGTCAGGTTAATATTCTAATACAAACTATACAAAACTATAATATTTTAATAGATAATTAATAGTCGGGTAGTCATAATTAACTATTATCTGAAATGTTTTGAAAAAAAAAATTTATTTCTTTCTAATTGTCTTTCTTAGTTTGAAGACAGCTTTTAGTAGCATATAATCCACTGGACCTGATAGCGCAGTGCGTAGAGGACCTTATCATCATGCTTGGGTACTTGAGTTCAAATCTCGGTTTGGGTAAAATGTTTTTGTTCACAGAAGTCAACTCTTCCAAATAAGTTTTTATTTTCCAGACCAAATTGGTTCAAATTATTTAATTTGAGAGCATTAGCTACCTACTGCATCATAAAATCATGTTATAGCTTATTCTACTCAGCTCACAGATGCAGAAAACTCATAGAGAAACTTTTTCATGACACGTCACTATGATGCCCAGTGTAGATGATACGCCAATATGTCACAAGCCAAAGCAACAGATTAGTTCTGTATCAATATTACAGCTGCTAATTACCAAGCGTTAAAAACCGCAGCTGATTTGTGTACTTCTCTTTTCAAAAAGTTGAACTGTATGGCTAGCAACACTCACCCTTCCCAATTTCGTAATTTTGTGACCGCTACTGCATGTTATCTATCAGGAAAGAGAGACTTTTAACTGGATTCCCGGGCAAGACCGGAAAAATGGTAGTATTGAATAATTTAACATGATGAAGATTGATCTTGGGCAGTGACGTAACTAGAGTTGTCTTATATAGTGGTGAGGAGGGGTTACTTCCCCCCACCCGTCAACAACTCTAACAAATTTCTACCTTCAAAAAAATCCTCAGACTTTAGATATAATATATATATTTTCAATATCTATGTAGGGTAAAGGAACCAGAAGCTGACACCTCCCCACACTTCAGTAAGAACTAACTTACACATCTTCATATTTTTTCTTATTATTAAGGCCATCGCGGGTAGTTTTGAAATTCAACCAATGAGAATTAAACTCTGGTATTTTTTACATGAACTGGTACCATTGAATCATGTGCTGGGGATCATTTTTGGCAGGGAAAAATACTTTGAGGATAAGCTGTCAGACTTATATTATGACTAGCTATTGTGCCCGTCCTTCGTACGGATTATGTTTAGAAATAAGACTAAATATGATTCGGCTTTTTTGATAGTAACGATCATGAAGTTGTTAGCACCTTAGGTTCAGACGATACAGTTTTTTTGCGGTACAGTTTTTTTTACTGTACGGTGTCAACTGTACTGTGATGTTCACACGGTCCGGCTTTGCTGCTTATTGCTGTGCTCTCCTCCTTCTTTAATTGCGCTTCCAGTTCAGTTTTATTTACTCCAGTCCAGGATTTTTTTTATTTGTGTGAGATTTTTTAAATAAGTTTCTTACTGAAGGTTTCTCTTAAATTTTGATCATGTACGCAAATTCTGGTTTCAATATTCCACACATTTTTCTCCCTTTATTTTTATATTAATCTTAAGTCTTGTCCCACAAGGCGGGTCTCTCATATATTAGAGAAATTAAATTTTCACAATTAATATCTTCCACGTCTGGACACTGGAATTCACTAATAAAAAGATCAATGCTGAAGAATATCAATGAAGAAGATCAATGCTGACGATCTGAAGACTGCTTCCAGCATAATAAGCGTATCGTGGTAGCAGTGGTACTGTGCATACGTTGTCTGAACAGGCTCTGCGAATTTTGAAGCATAGAATTTTAATTCGAACGGATAAGTAGTATTTTTGTTTATTATTATTAGTATTTATAATATCTTAATAATTTACATCATTAACTTGTCTAATATAAGTTAAAGTATTTAAATAAAAAGTCAAATTCTATTTTCGAGGTTAGGTGTACCGATATTGATCAATTTTCTTGTAATTAAATAGTCTCAAGTTGACAATTGTAATAAATTAAGTAATATTTCATTAAACATTTAACTAAAATCAATTGAAAAAAATTTTTAGCTAGGAAAATGAGTCCAAACAAGGCATCTAAATCTAATTGTTCAACTAAAACTCAAGTAGCTACGCGATCTCAGCAATTATTAACGAAAAAATCTCCAACAGCTCTTAAAGCTACTGTAGATGTAGAAGAAAAGGTTGCTAAACTATTGAGTGATCACACCAAATTGAAAACAAAATTAGAAACATCACTAAAAAATTCTGAGGAAGAACGAATAGGGTTAGTGGATCACATAAAATCTCTGGAAGTTATTGTAAAATTGCAGCAGGAAGACCATAAAACTGAAATACTAAATCTCACGAGTCAATGTAGGTCTATGTCAGAGGAAATCGAAATATTAAAATCAAAAATAAACTTGGCTAATGTAAGATCTGAACCTCTGATCAATACAAAAAAAGTAGAACCTAAATCAAATGGGGAAAAAATAAATAGAAATGGTCAAACAAAAACGTATAGTCAGGTTTTGCAAACAGCAACCAAAACTAAAGTAAGGGCAAATAACGATAGGAAAGGTAGAGTACTGCTCTTGACATCCAGTCATGGACGAGACTGTAGTGACCTACTAAATAAAAGATTAAAAAATAAGTATGAAGTTCAGAGCTTTTTCAAACCAAGTGCCCCTATAAACGCTATCGTAGAGTCAGCACAGGAACAAACTAAAGATTTTGGAAAAAACGATTTTCTAATAGTACTGGGTGGCTCAAACAATATAAATGAACCTAATCTAAAACATCTTCCTGAAATAAATGAAAAAATTAAAGAGATTGTGCCACTCAGCCAAAAAACTAATGTAATAATAAGTACAATTCCGTATAGGTTTGATAGGCCAGAGCTAAATGAAGCCATTAAGTCAACAAATAAATCAATTCATAATACAATGAACAGCCTAAAAAATAAGAATTCTAAGCAGTTGGGGATTTGTTTTCTAAATGAAAGGCTGAAAAAACAAAACTTCACTAATCATGGTCTACATCTAAATCAATCTGGCAAAGTAATATTTTGTAATAGGCTGGCAGAGCTGATTGAAAGTCGTTTGCAATCTACTGTCAATAATTCTCCTAAACAATCATCTAACGAACCTTTTTTAGTAAAGTGGCTCAAAACCGGGAAGGGAAACTAGTTTCAGATGATAAATTCATATCTTCAATTGTATTAAAAGACGTTAATCGATCAAAAAATCAGGATAGCATTAGTGGAAGGAACTCTTGTAGCAATCTGATAGGCTCTCAAGATTCTAAGAGATTAAGTAAATCTACTTCAATATGCAAAAGCAACGATAAAGTAATAAGGGATGATAGGGAAGTACCGGTACTCACTGTGTTCCATCAGAATATTCAATACATTCGTAACAAAATAGATAGAATCGAAGTATTTTTTAAAGAAGAGGCTCCTGATATAGCTATTTTCACAGAGCATGGTTTAAAAGAAGATGAATTGTCACAACTTAATATTCCAAACTATTCATTGAAAACGTCGTATTGCAGGACATCTCATCGAAGTGGGGGAGTAGCTATCTTCACTAAAAATGCTAAGAATATGCAAATATTTAATTTAGAATATGCAGAGAAATTTGCTGTGGAAATGGATTTAGAAGTTACTGGTTTGAGAGTAAAAATCGACAATAATTTCGAAGTAGCGGTGTTAGGTATTTACAGGTCACCAAATGGGGAATGGAACAATTTTTGTGAACTATTCAATAGGCTTTTAGAGATTACTACTACTCGTTTTACAAACGTTATTGTAGCGGGAGATTTCAATACAGACTTTGCAACACAGAATAAAATGACAGAAGATTTAAAGGATATTATTTGCATGAATAACTTGGAAATAAAAGTTCATGAATATACCAGAGTCACAAGAACATCACAAACAATAATTGATAACATCCTTACTAATATAGATTACTCTAAAACAAGATTAGGCGGCTCGGAACTATCTGATCATGACTATCAAATCTTAGAGGTGGGGTTGCAAGGTCATAAATCAATTAAAAAGAGTAGAGTAATGAAAGAAATTCAACAATGTGAACAGGGGAATATCGATTGTTTGAAGCAGAATCTGCTACAAGAAAACTGGAGTAGGGTTTACAATAGCAATAGTTTAAATGACAAATATGATAGTTTCATTAATATTTTAAGGTTTCATATTACTATGAGTTGTCCAGTTAAAAAAGTCCCTGTAAAGAACAAATTAGACAAGATTGAAGAGTGGATAACTGATGATATCCTTGCAGAAAGAAATAGGGTTAAAGATGCATATGATGAATTCAAACTATCTAGAAATATGTTAAGTGAAGATAATTACAAAGCTCTAAAGAAAAACTATATGAAAAAAGTGAAAAGAGCGAAATGTAAGAAAACAGCTGAAATTTTGAATAATAGTGTGTACTTTAACACAGCAGTGTGGGATGTAATAAACAAAAATAGGCAAGTAGCTCATGTAGATGCTGCTTATACTAGTGTCCCCAGAATAATTAACGAAAATAAAAAATATATTGATGATAGTGTAGACATTTGTAATTTCTTTAACAGATATTATCAACTGGTTGCTAAGGATCTTCAAAAATCTCTTAATACAGGTATTAGTGATGCAAACATGAGGAATACTGAGGGGATTCAGAACGAATTAAAATTCCACCCAGTATGCCAAGACGAGTTGTCAAATATCATTGATAGTTTAAATAATAAAAAAACTGTAGGAATGGATGGGGTATCCAGTAAAATTCTGAAAGAATGTAAAGATCAATTGTTAGACCCTTTGATTCATCTGATCAATCATTCATTAGAACAAGGTGTTTTTCCAGATAATTTAAAAGAGGGGAAGATCTTGCCAATCTTCAAAAGTGGCGATAGAGAAAAGGTAGAAAACTATAGGCCCATTAGTATTTTAAATGTAATAAGTAAAATTTTTGAAAGAGTAGTTCTAAATAGGTTACTTCTGCACCTTCAAGAAGCTAACTTTATCTGTGATGAACAGCATGGCTTCCAGAAAGGGAGATCAACAAAAACAGCCATAGTTTCTCTAGTTGAAAAACTAATAGATATATTAGATTCAGGTGATAAAGCTACTGCAATCTTCTTAGATCTGTCAAAGGCATTTGATTGTGTTAATCATAGAACTTTATTGGAAATACTGCAAAATGTAGGTGTAAATGGGGTTGAACTGAAATGGTTTGAATCATATCTTATTGGGAGAAAACAATGTGTAGAACTAACTACAGTAGTTGGTAATAGTATAGTAAAGAATAAATCTAATGAATTAGAGGTGCAAGCTGGAGTGCCTCAGGGGTCAATACTAGGTCCATTGCTTTTTTTGTTATATGTCAACCGTTTACCTAAAGAATTAATTAGTGGTAGAGCCCTCTTATTTGCTGATGATACATCACTCATTTTCAGCAATTCCATTCTAGATCATTTAGAAATAAGTGCCCATATAGGTGTGCAGTCCATTGTCCAATTTTTAAACCAGTTGAAATTAACTATAAATAGTAAAAAATGCCAATACCTTCAATTCAAAAACAAACATAATTTAAATGAAGATAGGGCTATAAACGTGTTTGTAAACGATAATCAATTAGACCAGGAAGAAGAAATTGCATTTCTAGGAGTTACGTTGGATAGACGATTGACCTGGACTCCATACATTGAGAAAATATGTAGTAAAATTTCATCTGGGGTATTTGTCCTGCGACAGCTCGCTAGATTGAATGACAAAAAGTTACTTTTTACAGCTTACCATGGGCTCTTACTGTCACATATTAGGTATGCTATCTTAGTATGGGGTAATTCATCAAAACAAAATCTTGATAGGGTGTTTAAGATCCAAAAGAAAGCGGTTAGGTGTATAGAAAGAGTAAATAGATTAGATTCATGTAGGCCGTTGTTCAAGAGACTTGGTCTCCTAACTGTACCCTGCTTATATGTGTATGAAGCTACTCTATATGTAAAAACGAATGATATTAACCAAAATCTTGATGTACATGATTATAATACAAGAAGCCGAGGAGATTATCACTTGGTGAGTCACAATAGTAGCCTATTCAAACAAAAACCTAGTTATATTGGTAGGAAATTCTACAACAAGCTACCGCAGTTTTTGAAGAGTCTTGAAAATATAGAAATATTTAAAAATCAATTGAAGAAATATTTAGTTGATAAAGCTTTTTATAGTGTACAAGAGTTCCTTTCACATGAAAATTAAGCCTCACCTCAACTAATTGAAGTAATTATGGTATCTAGTGTATAATATTGTTGATCTGACTTGTCTTATACTCCTTAACTGGAGTCTCCAAGACGTAATCTACAAAAAAAAAAAAAAAAAAAAAAAAAAAAAAAAAAAAAAAAAAAAAAAAAATCGTTTGAACATATCCATTACCGGTACAATACATGTGCCACCGGATACGGATAGTTATTTTGCGGTACAGGTGATTTTAGCGATACAGTTTTCGAAGACAAAACCGAATGTAGAAATCGGCTAGAACAGCTTTTTAACTGGATCCAGTCGAAACAGTATTGTGTGAACATACAATATGAAATTTACATGCAAACGAAAGCACTGCAAAATAACTGATACAGCAAATTTACTGTACCGCACAAGAACTGTATCGTGTGAACGGGCCCTTAGTAAACAACTTAGAATGTAAACAATTCAGTGAGAGGCATCGGAGAGAATATTTTTTGAGAACAGCTGATTGATATATCATGATAAATTACGTGATTTTTTCTTATATGGTAATAATAGTGCTACCTGGCGAATTCCCAAGAGCCTGGCACAAACCGCACCTTCCTAAAATGTTAATTTTTGTTTTGATAAATTGAAATTAGAAAATTTTGTTTTTTTTTCAACAAAGAAATAATTGATAAAACATAAGATGAGCTTTAATTCACCAGACATATGTTTCCTAAAAGACTGCAATGCTCCGACTACACAAGTCTGCAGACAGCGTAAATAACGCCGCGAAGGGCCCACCATTTATATTTGAGAACAGCTGATTGATATATCATGATAAATTACATGATTTGTTCTTATTCTTATGTGGTAATAAAACTTGGAAGAAATGTATCCAAAATCGCACAATAGGCTACTTGGTTTTTAAACGTTTATTACTCTGTTAAAAAAAAAGTTAATTTAGTTTTTTATAGCTAAAGACATTGTCAATAATGTTTTCAATACTGTTCAATAACTAAAATCCCGATCGATGCTCTCGTTTTTGAGGAGAAGGCCGCGAAAAATACCTTTGCAGCCGTGACAGACAGACAGACAGACAGACAGACAGACAGACAGAAAGTGAGATTAGACTATTTTCGGCTTATTTGATGTATAAAACGTAAAAATAACCAAAAAATATATAATTCTGATAAATGTACAGACAAAACTCTAATTTTATTTATATAGATAGGCAGCCATTCCGCACTGTTGTAGTTCTTCCTTGGGCGTGGATTGAGGCCTACTCATTGATTTCAATTGTTTGCAATGAAGATAAAATGTAATATTCAAAAGAAGATGTCACTAAAATAATGTTTTTGGTCAAACTCCAGTTAATGACCGTGGAAAATTCATTGTACCTGAGATAAATATTTGCAGGAATTTTTAAATTTAATATAGTAAACAGTTTTTATAGTCTTCACTTCAATGATTTTTCCATCCAATCCTTATTCAACTCACTTCAAATTCGCTTTGAGAATTTAAATTTTGGTCAATTAATTAAAATGAATTTCATTTTTTCTTTATTTGTTTTTTATTTCTTGGACTGTTTCTTAGGACTGTTTTATATACCAGAAAATAAACAAATTGGTTGTATAAAAGGAGGACTCTAAGCTATTATTATTGATTTTCAAATCTCTCTCCTATGTTTATTAATTATGAGTAAATTATATATTATCTTAAATATTAGATACTGTCATCTTTAAAATTATTGTTTATATCTCCAGTATATGTTGTTTAAGTTTTATATCAATGATTACCATTTGATATATGAAATCAAACCAGCTCATTTCTTACCTGACACGGATATCAGCTACTGATGTCAAGGTATGCCAGCTACTGGAGGTGACCAAAAATAGGGATGTCAGCTCTATTAGTGAAGTGTAGATATCGAGTGATTTTAAAATCAAAATTTCAAGTTTGTATCTAAATTGATTCCAATTTCAATTAGTCCTTCAAAAGACTTGATAGATAGATTGTAAACGCTAGAAAAAAGGTTTTTCATTGATCCATACAATAGCTCCAAAGTTATTAATAGATAATATTCATGAATTGACTCACTAAGGTGTCAGCTACCGGTTCCTTTACCATAGCTTCAAATTAGATAAATAATCTATCAAATTGTTTCTTACATTTTTTTTTATTTCTTCTAAGCAATGGGGGGCTACGTCCCCAAAAACTCCTCCCTTCGTTACGCCTACGATCCTGGGCATGACATTAAACGATTAAACTGCATACCCTCTCCCCACATTTGGGGTGGCCCCCCCAAGATATGGTAAAAATTACAAAAGTGTGTGTATTGATATTAAAATTATTATATTCAACAAAATTTATTGTAAACAACATAATTGAGCCGAAATTCAAGGAATTCGGATAGAATTTTTAGCAAATGTGACCGATTTTTTCCACTTCGCCCTCTAGGTTGAAATAAAATAATGTTCTTAGTAATGGCGAAGGTGATATTGTGGAAGGTATCCATAATGAATAATAAGACGAAATTGTCACAACCACATTTAAATGTGGTTGTGACAATTTCGTCTTATTATTCATTAATAAAATAATGCTCATGCCCCACAGCCTTGGATAATGGTTGGATAAACCTTGGATAACTTGGATAAGGGTTGGCATCAGGAAGGGCATCCAACGTTTCCCAATCCTACATAATATTATGAGATTTACTCTTCCCACCCACTGCATTGGGATAAGGCCAAAGAAACGAAATAACATTTATCTAAAGAATTACCTAAAGAACCGTTTACCTAAAGAATTAATTAGTGGTAGAGCCCTCTTATTTGCAGCCATCACTCATTTTCAGCAATTCCATTCTAGATAATTTAGAAATAAGTGCCTATAAAGGTCCATTGTCCAATTCTTAAATCAGTTGAAATTAACAATAAATAGTAAAAAATGCAAATACCTTCAATTCAAAAACAAACATATTTCAAATGAGAATAGGGCAATAAACGTGTTTGTAAGTGATAATCAACTAGACCAGGAAGAAAACATTGCATTTCTAGGAGTTTTCATGGATAGACAATTGACCTGGGCTCCATACATTGAGAAAATATGTTGTAAAATTTCATCTGGGGTATTTGTCCTGCGACAGCTCGCTAGATTGAATGACAAAAAGTTACTTTTTACAGCTTATCATGGGCTGTTACTGTCACATATGAGGTATGCTATCTCAGTATGGGGTAATACATCAAAACAAAACCTTGATAGGTTGTTTATATCCAAAAGAAAGCTGTTAGATGTATGGAAAGAGTAAATAGATTAGATTGATGTAGACCGTTGTTCAAGAGAAACGTTGGTCTCGAAACGGTACCCTACTCATATGTGTATGAGGCTACTTTATATGTAAAAACGAATGATATGAACCAAAATTTTGTCGTACAAAAGTATAATACAAGAAGCCGAGGAGATTATCAATTGGTGAGTCACAAAAGTAGCTTATTCAAACAAAAACCTAGTTATATAGGTAGACTCTTCAACAAGCTGCCGCAGTTTCCAAAGATTCTTGAAAATATTGAAATATTTAAAAAGCAATTGGAAAAATATTTAGTTGATAAAGCTTTTTATAGTGTACAAGAGTTCCTTTCACATCAAAATTAAGCCTCACCCAAACTAATTAATTGATATAGTAATGGTATCTAGTGTATAATTGTATAATTGTTGATCTGACTTGTCTTATACTCCTTAACTGGAGTCTCCAAAACGTAATGTACAAAAAAAAACATTAATGTGCAATAGGTAAACAGCGGGGTGGAGGTAGATGCCAGTCTTTTAACTATCAATAATATTTTTTTTTTTTTTTAGAAAATCATTTTGTGAATAGAGTTGTAGGTATGTTGTGATCACCAAAAGTTCTATCAAGGTTCATATGAAGATTTATAATTATTTTTCAATCAAATATCAAAACTGACACTGTATTTCTATTTAATAAATGGTTTTCACTTACTTACTTTGGAGATACTGGAGAGATGCATTTCACTTCAAAAGAGAAGCTTCATCAGTGTCTCTTAAGAAGCGAAATGCAACCCTCCAGTATAAGTGAGTGAAAATCATGTATTAAATAGAAATACAGTGTCAGTTTTGATATTAGATTGTTCATCAAGTATTTCGTCATGGAAATAACTGATTATTTTTCACTATCCAGAACAACCTAACTTAATTCAGCTGCATACATACGGTACTTCAATTTTGCTGGAATTTTTATAGCTCTCTCTTATTTCCATTGTGCAAACCATTCGATCTTTATCAAATTTCCTTTGTATTCATTCAAGTATCGTTTCATTAATACCTGTTTTTTATTTAATTTCTATCATATAATAACCAACATTGTCATTCTTGTTTTATTGCAATTCCACTTTTGTGAGTAGAGTATTTTCTATTTGATTTTGTAATCCCATATGCCTTTCTAACTTAATATTTGAACATGAATAGAAATAGGCTACTTATTAAAAATAAACTTAACTATAAAATTAATTCAAAACTCACTAACTGGTATGATGACCATTTTGCATTTTTGTAATGCTTTCTCAGACGAGCACTGCGTAGGCCTCCTGTAATTTCTTAGAGGAAGCATTCCAACAATGCGAAATGGCCATCAGATAAATGAATAAGTGTTAAATTAATTTGTCAATTTTATTCTCTATATATTTTTTGTTTATTGACTATTATTTTTACTAAAGTTTATTAACTTTTGAAGGTAAATTCAAGGACTTGCAGTCAATTTTACCGTCAAATGTAAATATAAAAAACGCAGATCTTTATGGAACAAGAAAACCAAGAACTATATTACTTTATTTTCCATTCATATCATTTCCAAAGCAATTTTGTAAATGTGTTTTGAAAATACCAAAATATATTATGTATCTTTTATAGCTTTTACATCATTGTCTCTTTTGAATAAATAACTATAAGAAGCAATTAAAACTGAATAGAATTAGAGTATTACAATAGAATCACACATAACAAACTCACTTTGTGAAAAAGAAAAATAGTTGAAACTTAGTTTATGATTCTCAAATCACCCCACAAGTTTATGAGACATAGAAAAACAAAATATGAACATGAATGAATAAGAATCTTTATAACATTACAATAATAATTAATGATCAATAATATCTGTCATGTTTTCCATGACGAAATACTTAATGAACAATCTAATATTAAAACTGACACTGTATTTCACTTTTAAATAATGTTTTACTCACATATATTGAAGATGCTTGAGGAATGCATTTCACTTCAGGCTGGCGAAGCTTCTTTTCAGAAGTGAAATGCACTCCCCAAGCATCTCCAATATATGTGAGTAAAACATTATTTAAAAGTGAAATACAGTGTCAGTCAATATTAGATTGATCAATAATAACAGAAATTACATTAGAGAAAGCACGCCAAGAATTGATAAAATTCTACTGTTTTCAGTATTTACACAATAGGCAGCACATAAATATTTGTTTTCTTCCTTGCGTTTCATTACACTATGTTTCAGTTATGGGCCGGTAAGCATAGCATTCTCTTTGAGTTCAATCAATCAATTTATTTACAGAATCATTACAATAAAGGTTCTCCTAAACCAGTTTTTCAGGAGGAGCCATATATTGATTTAATAATATTATTGAACAGACTAAAATGTCGAAATTACCAAATACCAGAATAACATAGCTAAATAAACCTTCTATCCATGTAACACAGTAGGCTGTGTACATTAGTAGTAGCCCTACATTACACTAACGATTTCACTTTTAAAAAAGATTATTTAATTATAAGTTTAGCACTGTTGGGAATAACCGAAAAATAGCGAAAATATTAAATTTAATTAAAAATAAAACTTAAAGACAAATAATGTTCATGTTTGCTGTACTATTTCAGCAGTTTTAAAATATTTATGACAATGTGTAAATTGAGTTATTTTGCTTTGCATCTGTTATTTTAATTTTATTATTTTATTCCTCTTTCGTTGTTATCTTATTTGTTTGTTTTTTAGCATTAATTTCCCACCAACCAGCTTTTATAATCTTGGAGCTATTAAAATAGTATTCTGTTATTGTATGGTTGTGTGGTGGAAATAACATTTTAATTTATCACACAAGCTAGTTTGAAGTAACAGACAATTTAACAAACTGACAAATGCACAAAAACAGGAATTATAAATGAATGAATTCTGTTTTTGAATACTTATTTTTTATGTGGGCTATTATCACTACAAAATCATTATTACCGTAATAGTAAACATAATTTTTTTCGATTTAACCAAACTTGGAGTCTTATTTTTCATGCTTGGAGTCATATTTTTCAGAAATATTTATATATTGTAGTGAGAATTGAGAGAAAGAAGTGGTTCTCGGTGTTATCTGATATGTAAATGTTTACTTCTAAGCAATTAATTACTCTGCTTTTGACACTTTTATGGTGTTTACTTTGTACTTTGTAGAATGTTCTATTTGTTTGATTAGACATTAATGGAATCTTATCGAATATTGTGGAAAGTGCGAGATTCCTTATCTATTTATTTAGAAGTTGATAGAAAAATCGAGAGATATCTCAATTATAGAAAATTATATAAATAGTAGGAGACTTTTGTAAATTAGTTCAGTCTTGTTTGAAATTTGTCGTGATAAACAAGTAGTTCAGTGGCAGTAGTGACAGTTCCCATTAATACGGACAGTGTAATCCCGTTGGCGCTTCTACAAACCATGTAACGAACTTTCGTTGTCCGTAGTGATAATTCTTTTGACAGTTCTATAGTGATAATTCTTTAAACAATTACTGTATTACGGACTTGTACTACGTAAGTTAATTGTTCTTCCTTGACGATTCTTTTTGAATATTATTGGACAGTTTATTGTACAGTTATTATTCAATATTAGATCGGCCTTTCAACTTTTAGTGATTGATTTTTGTACAGTTTATTGAAATCTCTTTATTAGTTGAACAAAATTGCTTATTTTTCTGTAAGAAATTACTGAACAGTTTGAGTTTTGGATTATTTGTGTTAATAAAGTGCAAGTGATAAATTTAAGTGTTGCCAGCAATATTTTAGACATAGAACCCATAACAATTATCATATTTTTATGGAATGTACTATTCAGTACGCAAACACAGATAAAACTTGGATATCACCTCTGAAAATGCAGAAAATTGAATATGCCAATAAGATCACTAACCTTTTCTTGTTCATGAGGATGCATGGCCAGCATGACTAGTGCAAAACTGAGTTCGGTGGCAGTGGTCTCCTGACCTCCGACAAGGACGGTCATCACTTCGTCCAGGATTTGCCTGGCTCCTTCCGCCTCATCAGCATTGTATTCTTCCAGTAAGGCGTCCACAAACGTTTGCACCGGAGGCTTATCACCGTGTTGGCCTGAAATTTTATTGGAAAATTACTTTGAAATTATTTTGCTATTGTTCAATAATTAATAATCTATTTCTCTTGCCAAGAAAGCATTACATTCTATTAAAGCTACCACAGTTTTTAAAAGTTTTACAATTCTTGGATTTCTTGTTTCATAACTTTCTGCTGTAAATTCAACGACTTGCAGTCAGTTTTGAATTGTGAATATATATTAATTGTACTCACACTTGGCCGAACGTTTTCGAGTTATGGAAACTCATCTTCAAGGCATCCTAGATCGTCGATGTTAATAATTAATAATCTATTTCTCTTGCCAAGAAATTAACATTCTATTAAAACTACCACAATTTTTAAAAGTTTTAGAATTCTTGGATTTCTTGTTTCATAACGATCTGCGTTGTTAGTATTAACTTTCTGCTGTAAATTCAACGACTTGCAGTCAGTTTTGAATTGAGAATATATATCAATTGTACTCACACTTGGCCGAACATTTTCGAGTTATGGAAACTCATCCCCAAGGCATCCTAGATCGGCGATGTTGGTTTGTTGGTTAGAAGAATTGTGATTTTTGTACAATGAGGTCAAAAAGTTTGTGTGTTTTAAAATGTAATTGTTCATCGCGAATGTTTTGTTTATTGTGTGTGGTGTGTTTTTAAATTTCAAATTGTTCCAAGGTGTTGAGTTCGTGTCCTTTTGATTTGCTATGTAGAATGTGTAGGTTAATAGTGATGTCAGTAAAGGTGTGTCCAGTTTGAATGATATGGTCTGCAAAAGTCGATTCTGTTTTTGTATGTAAGGCTTGTAAATGTTCTTTGTCACGTTGTTTGAATGTGCGGCCTGTTTGTCCTATGTAAAATTTGTTACTATATCAGAGCAGTTCAGTTTGTAGATCTCTGGGAGATCGTATTTGTTTATTTGTGTTTTAGAAATATTGAATATTTTGAAATAATATTGAAGTATTTTGTCTGAAGATCTTGGATGTTTGTTTGCAAACTTCAGAAAACCCCAGATGAAATTTTACAACATATTTTCTCAATATATGGAGCCCAGGTTAATCTTCTATACAACAAAACTCCTAGAAATGCAATTTTTTGATGCTGCACTGTACAAGGATCCATACCTATCTTCCTTCTTTCCTCCACCATGTGCCACGCGAAATCCCTCAGTCCCTTGATCCCTGCGTCGTGAACTACTTTTAGTTGTGACCTCCTAAACACCCACTCAATCATGAGCCACGGCTTGAATATGCGCTGCTGCCATGCCCTCAGCACACGGTCCATGTCCGCTATGAACGTTTCGCACTGCTGTTGAGTGCACTCGACTCCAATGCCCGTGCGACAGATAATCGTCAGTGTAGTCCGGCCCAAGATGTGGAAAATGTTGACCGGTCGGCCGACTGGGATCTGCAAAGTAATACAGACAATTAATTGTTAATGTCAATATTTTGAGTTTTTTGGTTTTCTGCTGAAATGATTTTTTTTTTGTAGATTACGTCTTGGAGACTCCAGTTAAGGAGTATAAGACAAGTCAGATTAACATTGGTCATATACACTAGATACCATAATTAATTACTATATCAATTAGTTGAGGTGAGGCTTAATTTTGATGTGAAAGGAACTCTTGTACACTATAAAAAGCTTTATCAACTAAATATTTTTTCAATTGTTTTTTAAATATTTCTATATTTTCAAGACTCTTTAAATACTGCGGTAGCTTATTGTGGAATTTCCTACCAATATAACTAGGTTTTTGTTTGAATAAGCTCCAATCTTGACTCACCAAGTGATAATCTCCTCGGCTTCTTGTATTATAATCAAATACATCAAGATTTTGGTTAATATCATTCGTTTTTACATATAAAGTAGCTTCATACACATATAAGCAGGGTACAGTTAGGAGACCAAGTCTCTTGAACAACGGCCTACATGAATCCAATCTATTTAATCTTTCTATACACCTAACCGCTTTCTTTTGGATCTTAAACACCCTATCAAGATTTTGTTTTGATGAATTACCCCATACTAAGATAGCATACCTAATATGTGACAGTAAGAGCCCATGGTAAGCTGTAAAACGTAACGTGATGCTCATGAGTGTGAGAGTTGTGAGTGAAAGATGAAGATTTAAAGAAGTTATAATATAAGAAGGAAGAAGGGGTGAAAAAGAAAGAAGAGGATGATGAAGATAAAATTATTTATTTACGTAAATTTAAAAAATTCCATTGTGACTGATTATAAAGCATATTATAAACAACTATAAATATTGAAGCATATATTAGCAACTACAAGATATTAGATCGTATATGAGAAAAAGCTTGAATATTAACAATGAGATATTATGTGAAGCGTTTACTTAATAAGGGCGAAGTCTGGACAAGGGAAGGAAGAAGGGGAAGGAGGAGAAGAAGAATAAGGGAAAGGAAAAGAAGAAGGCAGTTGAGAGGAAGGAATAGAAGAAGGTGAATAAGAAGAAAAAGAAGACGAAGATGGTGATGGTGAAGAAGATGGGAAAGAAAAAGTGATGATGGAGGATAAGACGAAGAAGAAGAGGAAGAGGTGTCTGAGGAGTAGGAGGAGGAGAAGGAGGAGGAGGAGGAGGAGGAGGAGGAGGAGGAGGAGGAGGAGGAGGAGGAGGAGGAGGAGGAGGATGATGAGAATGAGGAGGAGAAAGAGAAATGAAGGACGAGGAATATCAACAAGTAGAAGAAGGAAAAAGGGGGAGAAGAAGAAGGTGAATAAGAAGAACATAGTTCAGATATAGAGTGAATTACATCGCACTAGTGCAAAAATTGAATATGATGATTTTATTTTGATTTGATGAACCGATGCTATAGGCTACTAAAAAATGAAGCCAAAATATGATAGAACATGATCTCAAGAACGGCTTCAAGATTATCTTAGTTAAGAACGGATTTGAGATACCAATTTTAAGAAAGTCTTGATTTTTGAGTTTTAAGTAGATTTTTTAAGTAAGGTTCATAAATATGAACTTAATAAGTTGAAGCGTTGATTATACTGGACGAGTTTACTGTCTGACAAGTCAGGTTATTAGCCGACTCAGCTGTCCCCACCATATTTATGTAGTGTAAATCCTTAAAATAGTGTTGGTTAATGTAAATTATTTATCAGGAGTCAGCTATTTTTTGGGGGAGCTGGGTTGGCTTTTAGTGTTACGGCTTGCTGTCACGTGTCATGAGTAACGTGTAAGTGTAATTGAGACTTATTGCCGCTAAGGATGACTTATCAAAGTCTTTCTTTGATAGGAATCGTTCATAAATATGGCCCACCGTGTCAGTTTTGATATTAGAAGGTCATACACTCGAAAAAAGGGGCCCCCAAATTTACTTCTTGCCCCGGGGCCCATAGAGACCTGGCCATGGGCACACAGGACCACGGCTATCACGACTATTCACAAGACCAGGGGTTAATTTCAGTGGGAACGGCGTTCCCTTACCTCCCAAGAGTGCTGGAACGGAAGGGAACGCACAGTTTGGGCCAATATTATTCCAAAGGTGTCTCATCTCGCTATTTATTCAGCCGTAAAGGCTGCGCTCACACTATCCTTACTTTCTGCAGCAGTTTTTCGCTAATTCTGCAGAGCACATTAGTGGGGAAACCGTGTTAGATAGGAAAAGGTGTTCAGACTGTCCTCACGCAGAAGAGCTGAGAGATTTTGAGGGAGCTAGCGCGCTGAGACTCCATCTGCAATGATAGAATGTATGACTAATACTCTCCACCGAAACCTAAATCTCATAAAAATGGAGATAGAGAACTTGTGATTTCAGATTCGGATTCAGTGCTCTAATTTAATAATTAGGCTATCAAACCTTTTTATTTTTCTGCCTGTCGTCCTTTCTATTCCGTTTTTTTTTCAAGAAGTGGGTTTATTTTGAAGGTATAAAGACTTCTCTACAATTTTTAAGATAGGGGAAATGTTTTTGTAAAAAATAAAAAATTACAGTTCAAGCTGTGACATTAAGAATAGACAATAAGCACTTGGACTTCCCTGTTTTTCAGAAAATATTCAAAAACATCAGGCTTGTTTACGTATTGATATATGTTATTACTACTGTACTGTATATAAATCAAAAATGTAAGGATGACTTTATTTGTTTTTACTTTACCATTCATTAGAAAAGTTTATTGGTTTTGGTTATTGTAAATTTCAAATGGTTGGTGCAAATCGCAACAAGTTTATAAGAAATTTGGAGTAGGCACCGATATGTTAACGTGGTGGGGCGGGGGGGGGGGTGAGGGAACTGTTTAACTCTCATTAGAAAATAAAGAGGGTGGTTTATAAATAAATAATTGAATAAATGAGCGTTCCCACACCTATAATTTTAGAAATTAAGTACTGCTCAAGACCTTGTGATGAAAAATATAATACAAATTTTTCAACTTACCAAATGATAATTTTTGCTCTACAACTACATTGATATTTTTTATCATAAAACAACAACACCACATCAACCTACCTTATCAATGACAGCCCTTGACTCCTCCATATAGACAGGAATGTAGTGACTGATGAATCTGAACGATTTGAAGAAAGGAGCAATTATTCTCCGATTGTGCTTCCATAGCACCATGTCGCGGCATGTGAACAGGCCTTGGCCCATGAGCGCTTTCACCGTTTTGTAGTCGTTTGATTTTGGGGCCGAGGTCTTGAGCACTATCTCAGAATGATGAGGGCTGGTGAGAAGAACATACTTCCTGTTCATGAGGTCCACTGTGATTGGTTCTCCTTTGAACCTGAAAAAGGGAAAAAATAACTTTTTTACCTTGTGAACGTTATTTATATATTAAGAGCGTGTATTACGTTTTAAAAGCGTAAAGAGCGACTTCATCACTTCAGCTAAATAAACAATTTTTCGAGTGATAAAGAAGCTTCATACTTGAACTACAGTACTTACAACTTGCGTGGTGATTGGTCATGCGGTGAGCGTGGTGTTCAAGTGATCGTGATGTTCAGTCACGACCGCTCAAGACTGCGCTTGGATGGGTGACCGTGCCTCAATGACTTGATGTTATAAGCTTTATTATCACCTACCCGGTGGTTCGGAACCCACCTAAAATAGTAGGTCCACGATGTTCCCCGTAACATGGCTCAAACGGCGAGGTGGAACTACCCGTAAAGGTCTCCCCACCATTAAAAGCCATACGCTTATTATTATTATTATTTACCACTACAAAGAAACTCTTTGACATTCTCTCTGTCATCTCTTCTCATTCTAGACCTCCTGAAACACTTTTTATTTATCTTTTGTCTTGTTTTTAAACAAACCAACTATTCTCTTCTATTATGGACAAAATGAGACATATCGGAATTATTTAAGAGTTGCTTGTTTTTTGAAAAGTGTCAAGAAGAAATAAAAAGCCATTCACCTGTTGGCTTCATTAATAAATCATCTTTTATTTTTCAAATCTCAAACGAAACACTACAATCACTTCCTTCCAATGAGGAATTAGCTCTCTTCCAATACAACAGAAACAGCCACTAGGCCAAGCTGCAAGGTGAACATTATCTAGTTCACTTGTAAACATACGATAATTATTACTATTCTCAATGGCAAGAGCAGTATTGTATTAACTTCCCTGGTTGTCGACCTCTATTACCTATTACATGAAAGTAGACCAGATCTTCTTCTTCTTCTATTATGGGCAAAATGAGACATGTCGGAATTAGTTGTTGTTTATTACAATGCTGGTTTCATTGTCATTATTTTCTGACTAATTATGGCTGGGTAACATCGGTATTGCAGTTGTAGGTTATAGAATAGATAAGTACCTATTCAACGCGTTTTTTACAGCTAGACTTTCATTATTTTCTTCTTTCTATTTTTCTTCTTCTGTCTTTTTTCCTTCTCCTTTCTCTTTTTCGTCTTCTTACTATTTCTCTTTCTCTTTTTCTTCTCCTTTCTCCTTTCTCTTTTTCTTCTCCTTTCTCCTTTCTCTTTTTCTCCTTCTTTCTGCTTTTTTCCCGTATTCTTTCTCTTTTTCTTCTTCTGTCTCTTTTTCTTCTTCTTTCTCTTTTCTTTTTCTTCTTCTTTCTCTTTCTCTTTTTCTCTTCTTTCACTTTTTCTCGTCCAATATCTATTAGAACTTTTTTAAGTATTACTAGTAGAATCCAGCTCTTATTTACAGATTGATGATAAAATAATATTATCAACAGGCTTGTAGCTAAACCTACGGAGGGATATGGAGAGAAGATCTGAAGTGGTGCAACTTCATAAAAATAAACAGCCATTTGCTGTTATCTGCCGGCGAAACTGTAAAAATGGTGAATAGAGGATTGAGGGAGAAGAATGAGGAGAAAATGGAGAAGAATGAGGAGAAAATGGAGAAGAAGAGAAAAGAAAAAGAAGTGGGATGAGGATGAGAAGGAGGAGGCCGAGGAAGAATAGGAGGAGGAGGCTGAGGAAGAATAGGAGGAGGAGGATGAGGATGAGCAGAAGGAGGAGGAGAAGGAGAAAAAGGATAAGGAGGAGAACAAGGACAAGAGCAAGAAGAAAGGAGAAGGATAAGAATAAGGAGACGAAAAGGTAGAAGAAAGAGGTGAAGGATAAAAAAAGAAGCAGTGGTGAAGGAAGTAGAAGAAGAATAAGATTTGGGGGAAGAAGGATGGAGGAAGAAGAAAGGGTGGTGAAGAAGAAGAGGGGGATGAAGAATAAGAAGTAGATGGTGATGGAGAAGAACAAGAAGAAAAAGAAGGGAAAATAAAAAGAAGAAGAAGAAGATGGTGGTGGTGGAGGAGGAAGAAGAATCAGAAGAAGATGAAGATGGAGAAGAACAAGAAGAAAATGGGAAAATAAGAAGAAGAAGATGGTGGTGGAGGAGAAAGAAGAAGAAGAAAAAAGAGAAGGCCGAGGGGGACGAAGAGGAAGATACGGAGGAGGAGGAGGAGGAGTAGGTGGAGAACAAAGAGAAGGAGGAGGATGAAAAGTAGGAGTAGGAGGAGAAGCAGTGGAAGAGGAAAAGGAGGAGTTGAAGAAGGGGGAGGAGGTGGAGGAGGACGAGGTGGAGGAGGACGAGGTAGAGGAGGAGGAGAAGAAGTAGAATAAGGAGAAGAAGATGAATGAGGAGAAGATGATGAAGAAGATGGAGAAGGAGAAAAAGAAGATGAATATGAAAAAGGAAAAAAAAGAATAAACCGCACTAATAGACTATATAGCAAGCAAACCATATGTTTCGTTTAGTGGAGTGCTTTTTCTCCTAAAACGTAACTTTTCAACCTTTGCTCTCTTCGCCACTCACCCTTTCACTCTCTCTCCCACTTTCTCTCTCTACGCTTGCATCCAGATGTCACAGACAAATTTGATTTATGACCTATCCGCCATTTCTCCATTACGTCCACGCCGCAAATCGATTCACAACACTACTTCAGAGTTTGCTAAACAAGTTCTGAGGGAAAAAGTGTGGCCTCTATGACGTTGCGGTCCATTACATGCTTGTGAAAAATCCCTATACATTAAAATAGCTACTCTACAGAATGTTCCAGCTGGAATACAAAAGAACACTGGTTATTCTCTTTGTCACAACTACCTGGTGGTTCGGAACTCACCTAGAACTGTAGGTGGTCCATTCATAACATCTATTAATTACCCACGCACAAGTTTCAAACTCATGTTGGCTACATCAGCATGAAAAAATTGTCAGACTGCGCAAGGTTAAACATTCCGGCTGTCTCTATTTCTTTTCTTTCTTCTTCTTTTTCATCAACTCCTTCTTCGTCGTCTTCTTATTTTTCTTCCTCTTGTTCTTTTTCATCTCTTTCTTCTTATTCTTTCTCATCTCTTTCATTCCTGCTTACTATTCAATCAGAAATTCCGAAGTCGTTATCTTATATAATATTTCTGTAGTTCTTAAGTAGTTCATATATCTTTGTTAGTATTTCTACCATACTATGCTTGTTTTGTAATGTGTTGACTGTTATTCATAATGGCCTATGTTACATTGATTGTATTTTGGCTCAATAAAATCAATTATCCAACCCTAATGGATCTATCAAATTAGGAATAAGGAAATAATTTCAATTGTAGAAAATTGTGATATCTTGGATCAATCCATTAAAAAGAAGTGAAATTGATAGATTAAGAGTAGACAATGTTATAATAATTTAATTTTTCCAATCTAATATTAAAGCTGACACTGTATTTTAATTGAATATATGATTTTCACTCATTTTTACTGGAGATACTGGAGAAATGCATTTCACTTCTAAAGAGAGGCTTTGTCAGCCGGACAAAGATTCTATTTAGAAGTGAAATGCATCCCTCCAGTAAAAGTGAGTGAAAACCATATTATATTTAATTAAAATACAGTGTCAGTTTTGGTATTAGATTGTTCATCAAGTATTTCGTCATGGGAAACATCACAGATAATATTGCCACTTACTGTTTTAGAATTCTGACAATGCCTTTGAAGGCGGTCTTTCCATCGCCATAGACGTGATGAACGTGGCCCAGAATTGGTATTGAGCTCGGCGAAGGGGGAAATTTATGAAATTTCGACTTTGATATCTGATCCAATTTCATCTTGGAAAGTAATGTTACAACCAGTGCCAAAATTATTGTTGTTTTGTGGATTTCTGGAAACAGATTTCAATAAATCAACGTTAGTTAGTTTTGAAGTAACTGTCAAATAAACGAACTCACAAATTATACACAGAAATAGAATTTATTAATTTCGAATTCCTCAAAGTGCAAAAATTATGGTGAAGAACTCTGCAATGGCGGTAAATATCCGTCATTTTATAAATGATTGAATATAATTATAGATATAATTTATTAATTTCGAATGCCTAAAAGTGCTATTAATTTATACTAAAGACTTCCATATTGACAACAGCATTGGATAGCTGATGAAAATCGATGAATGGTACTGTACAAAAATATCAGTCATCGCCGGGAGTCGAACCGCGGACCTCCCAACCGGGTGCCTTAAAACCACTAGTGACCCTTCTGCACAGCAGCGATGATTATAGACTTGGCCACATCAGCTCGTATATCACAAGTTAGTTTTGAAGTAACTGACAATTTAGGAAACTGACAAATGAACAGAAACAGAATTTAATAATTTTTTTAAAATATGAAGCATAAAACTTTTGTAACATTTCAAAATTAAATAAAACGATTGTTTATTAATTTCGAATTCCTTTAATTGCTATTACTTTATACTGAAGACTTCCGCAATGGCGGATATTGACAACAGCATTGAAAAGCTGATGGGAATCGAAGAATGCTACTATACAAAAATATCAGTCACCACCGGGAATCGAACCACGGACCTCTCAATTGCCGGTTGAGCGCCCTTAACCACTAGACCATGGAGACCTTTCTGTACAGCAGCATTCATTTTCAACTTGGCCATATCGGCTCGTATCTCACAAGTTAGTTTGAAGTGACTGACAATTGAATAAACTGACAAGTATACATAAACAGAATTTATTAATTTCGAATTCCTTCAATTGCTACTTTATACTGAAGATTCCCATCAGCTGTTCAATGCTGTTGTCAATATCCGCCATTGCGGAAGTCTTCAGTATAAAGTAATAGCAATTAAAGGAATTCGAAATTAATGAATTCTGTTTATGTATATTTGTCAGTTTATTCAATTGTCAGTCACTTCAAACTAACTTGTGAAAACGATAGTGTTGGCTAATCAATTAACAAAGAAAATCCTCAGGAGTAATATGAAAGATGTGAGAACGTAAATTTGAAAAGCAGTCTGGGAGTGAGAAATGGTGAAAATAATCATTACATTACAATATAATATAATTTAAAAAATAGTAGTACACTCATCTCAACCTTAACTATTTGAAATATCACTAATGATGCCTAGTGGACAAAAATGTTGTTTAAGAAAATGTTGTATCAAATATAAAACATTATAAAACCAGAGTGAGAGTTTATTGTGATAAAAAAGGTAATATTGTACATTGTTGATCTGATTTGTCTTAAAAACTCCATCCCCGGGTTCAAGGCGTAGTTCTCAAGAAATATATTTATAAATGATTAAATATAAATTATAAATGGAAATATAAATTTCCAAGACGCAATCTTCAAGAAATATATTTATAAATGATTGAGGAATTTGAAATTTATAAATTATATTAAATTTTCAATTTCTTGAAAATTCCTCAAAGTGCTATTAACTTATACTGAAGACTTCGGCAATGGCGGATATTGACAACAGCATTAAATAGCTGATGGAAATCGATGAATGCCACTGTACAAAAATATTTGTCAGTTTGTTAAATTGTCAGTTAGTTAAATTGTCAGTTACTTCAAACTAACTTACTAAGTTACTTCAAACTAACTTATAAAACTCATTAAATAGCTGATGGAAATCGAGGAATGCTACTGTACAAAAAATATTTGTCAGTTGGTTAAATTGTCAGTTACTTCAAACTAATTTACTTCAAACTAACTTATAAAACTCATTAAATAGCTGATGGAAATCAAGGAATGCTACTGTACAAAAAATATTTGTCAGTTTGTTAAATTGTCAGTTACTTCAAACTAACTTACTAAGTTACTTCAAACTAACTTATAAAACTCATTAAATAGCTGATGGAAATCGAGGAATGCTACTGTACAAAAAATATTTGTCAGTTGGTTAAATTGTCAGTTACTTCAAACTAATTTACTTCAAACTAACTTATAAAACTCATTAAATAGCTGATGGAAATCGAGGAATGCTACTGTACAAAAAATATTTGTCAGTTTGTTAAATTGTCAGTTACTTCAAACTAACTTACTAAGTTACTTCAAACTAACTTATAAAACTCATTTAATAGCTGATGGAAATCGAGGAATGCTACTGTACAAAAAATATTTGTCAGTTGGTTAAATTGTGAGTTACTTCAAACTAATTTACTTCAAACTAATTTATAAAACTCATTAAATAGCTGATGGAAATCAAGGAATGCTACTGTACAAAAAATATTTGTCAGCTTGTTAAATTGTCAGTTACTTCAAACTAACTTACTAAGTTACTTCAAACTAACTTATAAAACTCATTAAATAGCTGATGGAATGCTACTGTACAAAAAATATTTGTCAGTTGGTTAAATTGTCAGTTACTTCAAACTAACTTACTAAGTTACTTCAAACTAACTTATAAAACTCATTAAATAGCTGATGGAAATCGAGGAATGCTACTGTACAAAAAATATTTGTCAATTGGTTAAATTGTCAGTTACTTCAAACTAATTTATAAAACTCATTAAATAGCTGATGGAATGCTACTGTACAAAAAATATTTGTCAGTTGGTTAAATTGTCAGTTACTTCAAACTAACTTACTAAGTTACTTCAAACTAACTTATAAAACTCATTAAATAGCTGATGGAAATCGAGGAATGCTACTGTACAAAAAATATTTGTCAATTGGTTAAATTGTCAGTTACTTCAAACTAATTTACTTCAAACTAACTTATAAAACTCATTAAATAGCTGATGGAAATCAAGGAATGCTACTGTACAAAAAATATTTGTCAGCTTGTTAAATTGTCAGTTACTTCAAACTAACTTACTAAGTTACTTCAAACTAACTTATAAAACTCATTAAATAGCTGATGGAATGCTACTGTACAAAAAATATTTGTCAGTTGGTTAAATTGTCAGTTACTTCAAACTAACTTACTAAGTTACTTCAAACTAACTTATAAAACTCATTAAATAGCTGATGGAAATCGAGGAATGCTACTGTACAAAAAATATTTGTCAGTTTGTTAAATTGTCAGTTACTTCAAACTAACTTACTAAGTTACTTCAAACTAACTTATAAAACTCATTTAATAGCTGATGGAAATCGAGGAATGCTACTGTACAAAAAATATTTGTCAGTTGGTTAAATTGTCGGTTACTTCAAACTAATTTACTTCAAACTAACTTATAAAACTCATTAAATAGCTGATGGAAATCAAGGAATGCTACTGTACAAAAAATATTTGTCAGCTTGTTAAATTGTCAGTTACTTCAAACTAACTTACTAAGTTACTTCAAACTAACTTATAAAACTCATTAAATAGCTGATGGAATGCTACTGTACAAAAAATATTTGTCAGTTGGTTAAATTGTCAGTTACTTCAAACTAACTTACTAAGTTACTTCAAACTTATAAAACTCATTAAATAGCTGATGGAAATCGAGGAATGCTACTGTACAAAAAATAGTTGTCAGTTTGTTAAATTGTCAGTTACTTCAAACTAACTTACTAAGTTACTTCAAACTAACTTATAAAACTCATTAAATAGCTGATGGAAATCGAGGAATGCTACTGTACAAAAAATATTTGTCAGTTGGTTAAATTGTCAGTTACTTCAAACTAATTTACTTCAAACTAACTTATAAAACTCATTAAATAGCTGATGGAAATCAAGGAATGCTACTGTACAAAAAATATTTGTCAGCTTGTTAAATTGTCAGTTACTTCAAACTAACTTACTAAGTTACTTCAAACTAACTTATAAAACTCATTAAATAGCTGATGGAATGCTACTGTACAAAAAATATTTGTCAGTTGGTTAAATTGTCAGTTACTTCAAACTAACTTACTAAGTTACTTCAAACTTATAAAACTCATTAAATAGCTGATGGAAATCGAGGAATGCTACTGTACAAAAAATAGTTGTCAGTTTGTTAAATTGTCAGTTACTTCAAACTAACTTACTAAGTTACTTCAAACTAACTTATAAAACTCATTAAATAGCTGATGGAAATCGAGGAATGCTACTGTACAAAAAATATTTGTCAGTTGGTTAAATTGTCAGTTACTTCAAACTAACTTACTTCAAACTAACTTATAAAACTCATTAAATAGCTGATGGAAATCAAGGAATGCTACTGTACAAAAAATATTTGTCAGTTTGTTAAATTGTCAGTTACTTCAAACTAACTTACTAAGTTACTTCAAACTAACTTATAAAACTCATTAAATAGCTGATGGAAATCGAGGAATGCTACTGTACAAAAAATATTTGTCAGTTGGTTAAATTGTCAGTTACTTCAAACTAATTTACTTCAAACTAACTTATAAAACTCATTAAATAGCTGATGGAAATCAAGGAATGCTACTGTACAAAAAATATTTGTCAGCTTGTTAAATTGTCAGTTACTTCAAACTAACTTACTAAGTTACTTCAAACTAACTTATAAAACTCATTAAATAGCTGATGGAATGCTACTGTACAAAAAATATTTGTCAGTTGGTTAAATTGTCAGTTACTTCAAACTAACTTACTAAGTTACTTCAAACTAACTTATAAAACTCATTAAATAGCTGATGGAAATCGAGGAATGCTACTGTACAAAAAATAGTTGTCAGTTTGTTAAATTGTCAGTTACTTCAAACTAACTTATAAATAAAAACTTAAATTTCCAAGATGTAATCTTCAAGAAATATATATATATATTATATAAGTATTAGATATAAATATTAATAGAATTACAAATTATATAAAAATATATAAATATAATATACATGCAATAATAAATTCAAGATTTTAGTTCCACTTACCCAGCAGCAAAATATAGTCATACAGCAGTTCACCAAACCAGTAAAATATCTCTTGAACACTAATTGTATCCATTTTCTTCAAATTATCTGAAATTTTATCACAAAAATTAATTGAATTTTGTAAACATGGAAACTTTTAAAACTGAATTTAGACTGTGAAAAGGTAAAAACTTAAAACTGAATTTTTGGAACAAAAGTCAGAAACCTTGAACTAAATATTTTCAAACTTAGTTGTTCCTAGAACAATCCCAGTTAGGCTTCATGCCTATAGGCGCCTCCATAGACAAAACAAATACTATCAGATTTATTTCTCAAATTGTTATCTCTGCGATTCTTAAATTGCCATTCTGTTATGTTTTGCCATCTGTTTGTGAAAGTATCAATATGTGGCATTGTTTTCTCCCACCTTTGTTATTTTAATTGAATAGAGCATTACGCAAATGAGGAGAATAAGATATGAGATCAATAAAGAGAATATCGTGTGCTTAGAATGTCTCTTAGGCTGAAACATTAGTAAATATAGACCAAGGCTGACTTAGGATATTTTATTTTAGTTTTTAGCTAATTTTGAATGTTTACCCCGTCTGACTTACAAACTAGATAAAAAAAAAACTGTAGCTTACTCATGTGAGACTGTCGGCCAGTTGCACGAGAGCCATTAAAATAAGGCGTTTAATGTCAGTTAACTAACCGTCGTAAGTGTAACGAGTTTATTTCTGTAGCACAAATATCCCTTAGTTAATTTTCGTTAACCGAACAGGCACAATCTGGCTACACTGTAATTTGTTCAACAGCTGATTCTGAAGTAGAGAAAAAAAATAAATTAGAATCATTTCATTGTGAATTATTTGAATCATTATTCAACTGTCTCAATATTATTATATTCTTAATAGATTTTATTTATTTTGAAACGTTTTTAACACCTACGACCTAATTTGCAGTTCCGTGTTCTGGTGCAATAAACATAACCTATAAAATGTAACTTAACGGGCATTAGTGAGATGTAATCATCGGTGATCGGGCGGTTAAATATGTTTTACGTCGATTAACCTAATCGGCGTTATCGCTTGTAATTGTCTTTTGTGCAACTGAGTTCTCTCCACTAAGTTTAATTTCCGTGGAATGACGTCATTCCACAAGGATTGAATTTAATTGGCTTTCGAGCATCCGGCCGTGTGTGTGTCTGGTTGTTTGAAGATTGTAAATATAGACCTGGGCTTACCAGCAGGTTCCGGAACTTTTATTTGAGTTTATAGCTCATTTCAAATTTCACCTGTCTAATTTACAGTTTGACAGGCTGGTTGAAAAAAAATGAAATATGGACCAGGGCTTACCAGCTGGCTCTGATTGTCTTATTAGGTATTTTAGCTCATAACAAATTAGCCTGTTCGAGTAACAAACAAAAATTTCCTACTAATTCAAATTAATTAATTGATATAAATAAAGTAATATTAAATTGAAATTAATGTAATGTAGTTGTATTGATTTGTTTGAAATTAATTTGATCATTTAAACTAGAATTAGAATTGTTTTTTCACCAACCTAGTTATCTCCATATGTTCTAAAATGTTCAATTGTCTGCCTTTACCAATCAATTACAGAAATTCAACATTTTCTTCGGCCTTGAAGTTGTGTCCATTAGTAATGAGATGTTCTGCAAAATTTGATTCTCCTTTTTGGGTTTTCCCATAACAGGGACTGCACTGTAAATTATTGAACTATTTTTGAATTCTACAATTAAACTATGAAGCTTTCCCACTATTTATAGTGCGACATACTTTTAGCATCCCTTATTAGATTTTCACATAATTATTTAAAGTGAAGCCTGCCTGATTTATAAACATAAGCTAGAGTAAAAGTAAGAGTAAGCTAGGTGGTTCGGAACCCACCTAAAACTGCAGCGCCAACTCATCAATCACCATCATCCAACTCATTACCCACGCAAAGGTCTCATACCTATGTGAGCTTCATTCTTAAAAAAAAAGAAAGAACTATTGCATGATAGTTGACCGGTTTTTACCAGTTTCATAGACGGATTGTGGTGAATAAAGAAAGATAGATTAGATTAGATTATATTTCTTTATTCATGTAAATTTAGAAATTTACATATGAATGGTTGAAAACAAAATTATCAACATCACATAGAAATATACAGTAGTGAACTCAGAAAATGCTATTTTCATAGTGCAAAGATCTCAATTGTATGATATTAATGATATTAACTACAGTAATGACAATCTAAGCGATGCAATTACATGAAATGGCGAAGTTTGGACAAAGATACGTACATTCTTGACACTTAACCAGTATAGTTTATGAGAGAATCATTCTCTAATATTAAAACTGACACTGTATTTCACTTTATATAATGTTTTACTCACTTATATTGGAGATGCTTGAGGAATGCATTTCACTTCTGAAAAGAAGCTTCGTCAGCCTGACTTCTGAGAAGAACATCTTCTTGTTTCTCTTCCTCATCCTCTCTCACTCACTCGCTCCCAATCTTTCTCTTCCTTACCAACACCCTCTTCCTCTTTCCTCTCACTCTTTCACTTCATCTTCCATTCCCTGCGAAACCTGCGTCAGCCTGACGAAGCTTCTTTTCAGAAGTGAAAAGCATCTCCAATATAAGTGAGTAAAACATTATATAGAAGTGAAATACAGTGTCAGTTTTAATATTAGATTGTTCAACAAGTATTTCGTCATGGGAAACATCATAGAATTATTGTATTTAAATTTAGTTGCAGTCATTTTTGTTTCAATATGAAAGGAGTTTATTATAAAAATAGCAGGTAAAAGAGCATAAAAGCTTAGGAGAGAGAGATAGAGATTAGATTAGATTATATTTCTTTATTCATGTAAATTTACAAATTCGCATATGAATGGTTAAAATCAAAATGATCAACATCACATAGATATATACAGTAGTGAACTCAGAAAATCATTACATTACAATATAATATAATTTAAAAAATAGTAGTACACTCATCTCAACCTTAACTATTTGAAATATCACTAATGATGCCTAGTGGACAAAAATGTTGTTTAAGAAAATGTTGTATCAAATATAAAACATTATAAAACCAGAGTGAGAGTTTATTGTGATAAAAAAGGTAATATTGTACATTGTTGATCTGATTTGTCTTAAAAACTCCATCCCCGGGTTCAAGGCGTAGTTCTCAAGAAATATATTTATAAATGATTAAATATAAATTATAAATGGAAATATAAATTTCCAAGACGCAATCTTCAAGAAATATATTTATAAATGATTGAGGAATTTGAAATTTATAAATTATATTAAATTTTCAATTTCTTGAAAATTCCTCAAAGTGCTATTAACTTATACTGAAGACTTCGGCAATGGCGGATATTGACAACAGCATTAAATAGCTGATGGAAATCGATGAATGCCACTGTACAAAAATATTTGTCAGTTTGTTAAATTGTCAGTTAGTTAAATTGTCAGTTACTTCAAACTAACTTACTAAGTTACTTCAAACTAACTTATAAAACTCATTAAATAGCTGATGGAAATCGAGGAATGCTACTGTACAAAAAATATTTGTCAGTTGGTTAAATTGTCAGTTACTTCAAACTAATTTACTTCAAACTAACTTATAAAACTCATTAAATAGCTGATGGAAATCAAGGAATGCTACTGTACAAAAAATATTTGTCAGTTTGTTAAATTGTCAGTTACTTCAAACTAACTTACTAAGTTACTTCAAACTAACTTATAAAACTCATTAAATAGCTGATGGAAATCGAGGAATGCTACTGTACAAAAAATATTTGTCAGTTGGTTAAATTGTCAGTTACTTCAAACTAATTTACTTCAAACTAACTTATAAAACTCATTAAATAGCTGATGGAAATCGAGGAATGCTACTGTACAAAAAATATTTGTCAGTTTGTTAAATTGTCAGTTACTTCAAACTAACTTACTAAGTTACTTCAAACTAACTTATAAAACTCATTTAATAGCTGATGGAAATCGAGGAATGCTACTGTACAAAAAATATTTGTCAGTTGGTTAAATTGTGAGTTACTTCAAACTAATTTACTTCAAACTAATTTATAAAACTCATTAAATAGCTGATGGAAATCAAGGAATGCTACTGTACAAAAAATATTTGTCAGCTTGTTAAATTGTCAGTTACTTCAAACTAACTTACTAAGTTACTTCAAACTAACTTATAAAACTCATTAAATAGCTGATGGAATGCTACTGTACAAAAAATATTTGTCAGTTGGTTAAATTGTCAGTTACTTCAAACTAACTTACTAAGTTACTTCAAACTAACTTATAAAACTCATTAAATAGCTGATGGAAATCGAGGAATGCTACTGTACAAAAAATATTTGTCAATTGGTTAAATTGTCAGTTACTTCAAACTAATTTATAAAACTCATTAAATAGCTGATGGAATGCTACTGTACAAAAAATATTTGTCAGTTGGTTAAATTGTCAGTTACTTCAAACTAACTTACTAAGTTACTTCAAACTAACTTATAAAACTCATTAAATAGCTGATGGAAATCGAGGAATGCTACTGTACAAAAAATATTTGTCAATTGGTTAAATTGTCAGTTACTTCAAACTAATTTACTTCAAACTAACTTATAAAACTCATTAAATAGCTGATGGAAATCAAGGAATGCTACTGTACAAAAAATATTTGTCAGCTTGTTAAATTGTCAGTTACTTCAAACTAACTTACTAAGTTACTTCAAACTAACTTATAAAACTCATTAAATAGCTGATGGAATGCTACTGTACAAAAAATATTTGTCAGTTGGTTAAATTGTCAGTTACTTCAAACTAACTTACTAAGTTACTTCAAACTAACTTATAAAACTCATTAAATAGCTGATGGAAATCGAGGAATGCTACTGTACAAAAAATATTTGTCAGTTTGTTAAATTGTCAGTTACTTCAAACTAACTTACTAAGTTACTTCAAACTAACTTATAAAACTCATTTAATAGCTGATGGAAATCGAGGAATGCTACTGTACAAAAAATATTTGTCAGTTGGTTAAATTGTCGGTTACTTCAAACTAATTTACTTCAAACTAACTTATAAAACTCATTAAATAGCTGATGGAAATCAAGGAATGCTACTGTACAAAAAATATTTGTCAGCTTGTTAAATTGTCAGTTACTTCAAACTAACTTACTAAGTTACTTCAAACTAACTTATAAAACTCATTAAATAGCTGATGGAATGCTACTGTACAAAAAATATTTGTCAGTTGGTTAAATTGTCAGTTACTTCAAACTAACTTACTAAGTTACTTCAAACTTATAAAACTCATTAAATAGCTGATGGAAATCGAGGAATGCTACTGTACAAAAAATAGTTGTCAGTTTGTTAAATTGTCAGTTACTTCAAACTAACTTACTAAGTTACTTCAAACTAACTTATAAAACTCATTAAATAGCTGATGGAAATCGAGGAATGCTACTGTACAAAAAATATTTGTCAGTTGGTTAAATTGTCAGTTACTTCAAACTAATTTACTTCAAACTAACTTATAAAACTCATTAAATAGCTGATGGAAATCAAGGAATGCTACTGTACAAAAAATATTTGTCAGCTTGTTAAATTGTCAGTTACTTCAAACTAACTTACTAAGTTACTTCAAACTAACTTATAAAACTCATTAAATAGCTGATGGAATGCTACTGTACAAAAAATATTTGTCAGTTGGTTAAATTGTCAGTTACTTCAAACTAACTTACTAAGTTACTTCAAACTTATAAAACTCATTAAATAGCTGATGGAAATCGAGGAATGCTACTGTACAAAAAATAGTTGTCAGTTTGTTAAATTGTCAGTTACTTCAAACTAACTTACTAAGTTACTTCAAACTAACTTATAAAACTCATTAAATAGCTGATGGAAATCGAGGAATGCTACTGTACAAAAAATATTTGTCAGTTGGTTAAATTGTCAGTTACTTCAAACTAACTTACTTCAAACTAACTTATAAAACTCATTAAATAGCTGATGGAAATCAAGGAATGCTACTGTACAAAAAATATTTGTCAGTTTGTTAAATTGTCAGTTACTTCAAACTAACTTACTAAGTTACTTCAAACTAACTTATAAAACTCATTAAATAGCTGATGGAAATCGAGGAATGCTACTGTACAAAAAATATTTGTCAGTTGGTTAAATTGTCAGTTACTTCAAACTAATTTACTTCAAACTAACTTATAAAACTCATTAAATAGCTGATGGAAATCAAGGAATGCTACTGTACAAAAAATATTTGTCAGCTTGTTAAATTGTCAGTTACTTCAAACTAACTTACTAAGTTACTTCAAACTAACTTATAAAACTCATTAAATAGCTGATGGAATGCTACTGTACAAAAAATATTTGTCAGTTGGTTAAATTGTCAGTTACTTCAAACTAACTTACTAAGTTACTTCAAACTAACTTATAAAACTCATTAAATAGCTGATGGAAATCGAGGAATGCTACTGTACAAAAAATAGTTGTCAGTTTGTTAAATTGTCAGTTACTTCAAACTAACTTATAAATAAAAACTTAAATTTCCAAGATGTAATCTTCAAGAAATATATATATATATTATATAAGTATTAGATATAAATATTAATAGAATTACAAATTATATAAAAATATATAAATATAATATACATGCAATAATAAATTCAAGATTTTAGTTCCACTTACCCAGCAGCAAAATATAGTCATACAGCAGTTCACCAAACCAGTAAAATATCTCTTGAACACTAATTGTATCCATTTTCTTCAAATTATCTGAAATTTTATCACAAAAATTAATTGAATTTTGTAAACATGGAAACTTTTAAAACTGAATTTAGACTGTGAAAAGGTAAAAACTTAAAACTGAATTTTTGGAACAAAAGTCAGAAACCTTGAACTAAATATTTTCAAACTTAGTTGTTCCTAGAACAATCCCAGTTAGGCTTCATGCCTATAGGCGCCTCCATAGACAAAACAAATACTATCAGATTTATTTCTCAAATTGTTATCTCTGCGATTCTTAAATTGCCATTCTGTTATGTTTTGCCATCTGTTTGTGAAAGTATCAATATGTGGCATTGTTTTCTCCCACCTTTGTTATTTTAATTGAATAGAGCATTACGCAAATGAGGAGAATAAGATATGAGATCAATAAAGAGAATATCGTGTGCTTAGAATGTCTCTTAGGCTGAAACATTAGTAAATATAGACCAAGGCTGACTTAGGATATTTTATTTTAGTTTTTAGCTAATTTTGAATGTTTACCCCGTCTGACTTACAAACTAGATAAAAAAAAAACTGTAGCTTACTCATGTGAGACTGTCGGCCAGTTGCACGAGAGCCATTAAAATAAGGCGTTTAATGTCAGTTAACTAACCGTCGTAAGTGTAACGAGTTTATTTCTGTAGCACAAATATCCCTTAGTTAATTTTCGTTAACCGAACAGGCACAATCTGGCTACACTGTAATTTGTTCAACAGCTGATTCTGAAGTAGAGAAAAAAAATAAATTAGAATCATTTCATTGTGAATTATTTGAATCATTATTCAACTGTCTCAATATTATTATATTCTTAATAGATTTTATTTATTTTGAAACGTTTTTAACACCTACGACCTAATTTGCAGTTCCGTGTTCTGGTGCAATAAACATAACCTATAAAATGTAACTTAACGGGCATTAGTGAGATGTAATCATCGGTGATCGGGCGGTTAAATATGTTTTACGTCGATTAACCTAATCGGCGTTATCGCTTGTAATTGTCTTTTGTGCAACTGAGTTCTCTCCACTAAGTTTAATTTCCGTGGAATGACGTCATTCCACAAGGATTGAATTTAATTGGCTTTCGAGCATCCGGCCGTGTGTGTGTCTGGTTGTTTGAAGATTGTAAATATAGACCTGGGCTTACCAGCAGGTTCCGGAACTTTTATTTGAGTTTATAGCTCATTTCAAATTTCACCTGTCTAATTTACAGTTTGACAGGCTGGTTGAAAAAAAATGAAATATGGACCAGGGCTTACCAGCTGGCTCTGATTGTCTTATTAGGTATTTTAGCTCATAACAAATTAGCCTGTTCGAGTAACAAACAAAAATTTCCTACTAATTCAAATTAATTAATTGATATAAATAAAGTAATATTAAATTGAAATTAATGTAATGTAGTTGTATTGATTTGTTTGAAATTAATTTGATCATTTAAACTAGAATTAGAATTGTTTTTTCACCAACCTAGTTATCTCCATATGTTCTAAAATGTTCAATTGTCTGCCTTTACCAATCAATTACAGAAATTCAACATTTTCTTCGGCCTTGAAGTTGTGTCCATTAGTAATGAGATGTTCTGCAAAATTTGATTCTCCTTTTTGGGTTTTCCCATAACAGGGACTGCACTGTAAATTATTGAACTATTTTTGAATTCTACAATTAAACTATGAAGCTTTCCCACTATTTATAGTGCGACATACTTTTAGCATCCCTTATTAGATTTTCACATAATTATTTAAAGTGAAGCCTGCCTGATTTATAAACATAAGCTAGAGTAAAAGTAAGAGTAAGCTAGGTGGTTCGGAACCCACCTAAAACTGCAGCGCCAACTCATCAATCACCATCATCCAACTCATTACCCACGCAAAGGTCTCATACCTATGTGAGCTTCATTCTTAAAAAAAAAGAAAGAACTATTGCATGATAGTTGACCGGTTTTTACCAGTTTCATAGACGGATTGTGGTGAATAAAGAAAGATAGATTAGATTAGATTATATTTCTTTATTCATGTAAATTTAGAAATTTACATATGAATGGTTGAAAACAAAATTATCAACATCACATAGAAATATACAGTAGTGAACTCAGAAAATGCTATTTTCATAGTGCAAAGATCTCAATTGTATGATATTAATGATATTAACTACAGTAATGACAATCTAAGCGATGCAATTACATGAAATGGCGAAGTTTGGACAAAGATACGTACATTCTTGACACTTAACCAGTATAGTTTATGAGAGAATCATTCTCTAATATTAAAACTGACACTGTATTTCACTTTATATAATGTTTTACTCACTTATATTGGAGATGCTTGAGGAATGCATTTCACTTCTGAAAAGAAGCTTCGTCAGCCTGACTTCTGAGAAGAACATCTTCTTGTTTCTCTTCCTCATCCTCTCTCACTCACTCGCTCCCAATCTTTCTCTTCCTTACCAACACCCTCTTCCTCTTTCCTCTCACTCTTTCACTTCATCTTCCATTCCCTGCGAAACCTGCGTCAGCCTGACGAAGCTTCTTTTCAGAAGTGAAAAGCATCTCCAATATAAGTGAGTAAAACATTATATAGAAGTGAAATACAGTGTCAGTTTTAATATTAGATTGTTCAACAAGTATTTCGTCATGGGAAACATCATAGAATTATTGTATTTAAATTTAGTTGCAGTCATTTTTGTTTCAATATGAAAGGAGTTTATTATAAAAATAGCAGGTAAAAGAGCATAAAAGCTTAGGAGAGAGAGATAGAGATTAGATTAGATTATATTTCTTTATTCATGTAAATTTACAAATTCGCATATGAATGGTTAAAATCAAAATGATCAACATCACATAGATATATACAGTAGTGAACTCAGAAAATACTATTTTCCTACAGTGACCCGAAAAAGTGCCCATTTTTGCACTAACTGTAGCACGCAAAATAGTCTATTCCTGCACTAGTGCGGGAAAGTACTTTTCCTCACTCCAAATTTGCAACCTAACAACACAAAATAGTGAGCATGTAATACGCAGGTTCCCTATTCTGCATTCAAAAATAGGTTGGCTACTCTGCTTCAGCTGTGAATAGTTGTTGTAGTTGTTGTTGATGAAATCGATTTGATTCAAAGATAGGTTATGTGAGGAATTTTCAGGTTATGTATGCCCTGTTTTGTTCTGTTTGAATTACTTTATACATTACTGTAGGAAAAATTTAATGTGTTATTCGAGCGCAAAGTATTGTTTCTGCACTCGAGAAACATTTTTCACTCGCTTTCGGCTCATGAAAAAAACTGTTTCTCTCGATGCAGAAAAACGGTGCTTTGCACTCTAGTTACACAAATAGCTATTTTATAGTGCAAAGAATTATGTACTATGATCTCATTTGTATGATATTAATTACAGTAATGACAATCTAAGTGATGCAATTACATGGAATGGCGAAGTTTGGAAAAGGATTCGTCCATTCTTGAAACTTTACCAGTAAAAGAGTGTGAGTGGTGAGTGAGAGTGAGAGTGAGAGCTGAAAAGAAAGAGAAGGTATGAATGAGAGATGAGTAGACAGACGGTTGTGCGACTCAATTTCGTAGCGGAATGCAATTAATAATCACGTGATTATATTCGGCGTCGGTTAGCAGCTAGCTGGTGCATGGTGCTCTGATGCTCTGATTGTGTCAGCGCAAGGCATCAGCATCACATCAGTGCCACACATCAGATAACAAGCTGTCAAACGACACGAGCAAGGCAGGGCAAGCAGTGAGTGCAAGCCAAGGATGGTGGAGGTACTGCTCTGCTCTGCTCTGCTCTGCTGCTGGCATATATTGTCATTGCAATGATTAGATTGGTGGGAAAGGGAAAGAGAAAATGAGAGTGAGAGAGGATAAGAGGGAGAGGGAGTGAATGAGGGGAAGGAGAAGGAGGAGGAGGAAGAGGGTGAGTTAGAGATAGTGGAATAGAAAGAGTAAGTGAAAGAGAGTGAGGAAGAGGAAGAGAAAGAGGATGAGTAAGAGATAGTGGAGTAGAAAGAGTAAGTGAACGAGAGCGAGGAAGAGGGAATGGAAGAGGAAGAAAAAGAGGATGAGTAAAGAGATAGTGGAATAGAAAGAGTAAGTGGAAGAGAGCGAGGAAGAGGGAATGGAAGAGAAAGAGAAAGAGGATGAGTAAAGAGATAATGGAATAGAAAGAGTATGAGTAAAGAGATAGTGGAATAAAAAGAGTAAGTGAAAGAGAGCGAGGAAGAGGGAATGAAGAGGAAGAAAAAGAGGATGAGTAAAGAGATAGTGGAATAGAAAGAGTAAGTGAAAGAGAGTGGGGAAAAGGGAATGGAAGAGGAAGAGAAAGAGGATGACTAAAAAGATAGTTGAATAGAAAGAGTAAGTGAAAAAGAGCGAGGAAGAGGGAATGAAAGACGAAGAGGAAGAGGATTAGTAAAGAGATAGTGGAATAGAAAGATTTAGTGAAAGAGAGTGAGGAAGAGGGAATGGAAGAGGAAAAGAAAGAGTGAGAGGAAAGCGGAAGAAGGAAGAGGGTGTTGGTAAGGAAGAGAAAAATTGGGAGCGAGTGAGTGAGAGAGGAAGAGGAAAAGAAACAAGAAGAGGGCCGAGGAAGAGGGTGAGTGTGATGAGGAGGATGAGGGAGAGGTAGAGGATGACGAAGAAGAAGAAGGTGAAGAAGAGGAGAATGAGGAGGAGGAGGAGCAGAAGGAGGAAGAGTAGCAAGAGGCAGAGAATGAGGAAGAGGATAAGGAACATATAGTGGAATAGAAAGAGTAGGTGAAAGAGGGTGAGGGAGAGGAAGAGTGTGACAGTGAAGATAAAAGGAAGAGGACGAATGGGAGGGCGATGGCGCGATGAGGGTGATGGGGAGGATGATTGTGATGTAGCGGTTGGTGAAGAGGAAGGTGAAGAGGAAGTGGGAGAGGATGATGAGAAAAAGGATGAGGATGAAGAGGAGGAGAAGAAATAGTGGAATAGAGAGAGTAAGTGAAAGAGGTTGAGGAAGAGTGAGAGAGGGTAGAGGAAAAGGAAGATGGCGAGGAAGAGAGCGAGAGTGTGTGAAAGAGGATGAGGGCGAGGAAGAAGGAGCGGAAGTGAAAAAGAAGAGGGTGAGAAAAAGGATGATGAAGAGGGAGAGGAAGTGGAAGAGAAAGAGGGTGAAAGGAAGAGGAAAAGGAAGCTGGAGAGGAAGCGATAGAGAGTGGGTGTGAGAGAATGAGTGAAAGAGGAGAGGGCGCGGAAGAGGGAGAGGATGTGAAAAAGAAGAGGGTAAATAGAGTGATGAGGAAGAGGGTGTGGTAGAAAGGGAGTGAGATGGGCTGATGAGGGAGAGGGAATTGTTGGGAAGAGAAAAAGGGTGTGTATGAGGAAGTGAAAGGGGCGAATGGGAGGAGAAGGAGGTGTGTAAGAGAAAAAGTAATAGGATGAGGAAGAGGAAGAATAAGAATCAGAGGAATAGGAAAAAGAAAAAGTAGAGGAAGAGGAAAACGAAGGTGAAGAAGGGTGTGGAGAAGAAGAAGAAGAAAGGGAAAATGGTGGGGGGGGGTTGAAGAAGAAGGTGAATGGGAAAGAGAAGAAGGAAATAATGAAGAAAGTGGAGAGGTGGAAGAATAAGGAGGTAAAGAAAAATGATTGGAAGGTGGCGAAGGAGGAGGAGGAGGAGGAGAAGGAGAAGAAGAAGAAGAAGAAAGATAAGAAAAAGAGACAATTTAATTGAATAGGTTAAATTAAATAGGAATTTAATAGGTTATGTCTTGTTCTAGATACCCCAATTCTACTGAATCGGGCAATCCACTAGTTGATAAAATAAGGCCTCAGTATCTTTTCAAGTATGTTTCTTGCAACACCAGCTTCATCACACATATAGCCAACACAGCTCTCAGCCAGCTTCAAACAAGAATTCGCCATTGTGCAGCATGTAGTCAAACATTGTATGTCGTTCCACACTGACCAATCACGTGGAGAGCCTCTTTGATCTCGAATCTTCTTTGATCTCGATTATCGATATTGGACCGTTCGAGAGTCGAACTTGTAGAGATTACCCACAATACACCAGCTTTGCCATGTATGTACCACCTGAATAGGCGAGTTGCTTGCTTTCATGCTTGTTTATATTGCAGCTCTATGTGTGTGTTCTATGTGGATAGATAGAATGGAAGATAAAATGTCTTTATTTGGGCGAAGTTGGGACTCGCATGTCCTCTCTTATACTTAACCCTAAGAGGAAATAAGAGGACATGAGGGGATAAGAGAAAATGAAAGACTTTAAGATACTTTTGTTGTTTTTTTTTTGAGGATGAGGCCCACATAGGTCTGAGACCTGTGCGTGGGTAATGAGTTGGATGATGGTGATTTATGAGATGGACCTACAGTTTTAGGTGGGTTCCGAACCACCGGGAAGTGATTTTCAGCAGAGAACAGTGTCTTTTTTGCTGGCCAATCTAATCGGTCACCGTTACAAACAGGACCTACGGGAACGCAGCTTATCTATCTGATTGAACAGATACCTGCTACGGCTCGCGGCTATCACTTCCCTATCAGTTAAAGCAGTGGTTGGGGATTCATATGTAAGGTGAAATTATATTAAGATGATGAAAAAAGATTAAACATTTTAGATATTTCTTGTTAAGGCTGTGCGCAGGGTTTTTGTACATAATTTGTTTTTTAGTTTATTGTATTGTATGTTATTAGGGCTTTGAAATGTCATGTTATCTATTGCTGTGATAAAAAGTTTTTTCATCAATTTTTTGTGAAATATGGGGGTTCAAAGTTGAAATTTTACGGTTTCGAGGACAATCAACTACAACTGATTTTCAACTTTAAATGAATTTCCTGCAACTGAGATACCTTGAGAAATGAAATGACGTTGTTTTCTCCAATCAAGCAATTTAAAAAATTGAAATTTTTCAAAAAACTATTTTTGTTAGATTGAAAATAAAAAGGTTGTATTTTCCATACAGGAAAGGATTATTTGTCATAAACTATCTTTTTTTGGAGGAAGGGGGTATAAAGCCCTTATAGGTCTGAGACCTGTGCATTAGAAATGAGTTAGATTGTCACAACCACATTTATTAATACTTTGAGAAACTAGTTCCGGTTGTTACACCATTATCAATCTCAATCATGAGATTTCATACAGTAATCAATATTCATAGATGAGCAATTCATACAGTATGATTGAGATTGATAATGGTGTAACAACCGCAACTAGTTTCTCAAAGTTCTAATAAATCTGGTTGTGACAATTTCGTCTTATTATTTATTATGGATACCTTCCACAATATCACCTTTGCCACTACAAAGAAAAAAAATGAGTTAGACGATGGTGATTGATGAGCTAAACCTACAGCTTAAGGTGAGGTCCGTATCACCGGCAAGTGATTTCACAGCAGAGAACAGAGTCTTATTTGCTGGCCAATCCAATCGGTCATCCTTACAAAGATGGCCCAGGAGCTCGTAGATTATCTTTATCTGATTGAACAGATACCTGCTACGGCTCACGGCTATCACCTCCCCAGTACAGTATCACTGTACTTGTTTATTCTCATTATATTAGTTTGTTTGTTTGTTTGTTTGTTAGTTTGTTAGTTTGTTTGCATAGTAGTATGTAGTGTTTTTTTTTTTTTTTTTTTTGGCTTGAAAGTTTCCATAAAAATATTTATGGTCTTTGGTGTTTCGTTTTGTGTGAACTTCCAAATTAATCGCCTTCAAGTGAAAAATAATCATTTTATTATTTCTTGAGTGGCGTAGCTTGGTAAATCTAAACTTTTAGCATTAAAATTAACCTCAATTTTTTGGACAATATAACATATTCAAAATTTGTGAAGAGAGCAGTTTCGAACTTGATTATGTTGCGCCTTCACATTTTTTGTAATTTTGTCACAATAAAAAAAAAATAATTTTTGTGAAATATCATTTTATTTGGAGAATGGACACAATTAAATGGAGTATATTTAAACTAAATCAACATTTATATGTAGTCTCTCAGCGAACAATGGGCAGACCCAGAGAGATAGTGACGACCCCGCCCCAAACAAGCCTAGCCTGACCGAAACACAACATTTGCATATGATTGCTTTGATCAGTGCATGTTGCATGCATGTTTGGCTATGTGAGGTTTACACGTAGACCAACCTAATTCTCATATATTGGATACCAACTAGCTGGTGCGCATGCGCAGTTTGTAATAATGATAATGGGGACTACACAACTACACATCATACAATACTAGTAGTTGTGTGAACAGTAGACCTCACGCCCAAGAGTAAGTCTCCTTGTACAAAAGAACATACTCCATGTACTCAATGATAATCACCATTAAACACAATCATCTGACCTAACCTTGATTCAATTTGTGTAGTCTATTTTGTCATGTCTGTTTTCCACAAAAGTCTGTCTGTATCACGACATCACCAAGGCTGTGTTTCTGTTATCCATTTTCCAGTCAGCTAATTGCCCAAATCAGATCAGATTTCAGGATATCTGATGACTAAATTTATAGAACAGTATTAATTGAATTTGAATAACTATCATTCACTTGGTAATGACTTCTTATTATACTATAGGAATATTATAAATGATTTTTTCTCTCAAACAAATATTCCTTGTGAATAGTAACAAGTATCCACAAATGCGTGCGTGGGTGATGAATAGAATGATGAGTTGGACCTACAGTTTCAGGAGGGTTCCGAACTACCAGGAAGTGATTTACAGCAGGGTACACTGAACTAGATGGATAACAGGGCCCGAGGGCTATTTTGAAATCTGATTCCTACTGCATATGATGGAGAAGCTTATTTTAAAAATAATTTGATTCCTACAGAAGAAGGCCTAAGTCCCTTTCTTTTTTCCTTTCAAACGACTATTAAATGCAAGAAAATTTCGAAAATCCCACACATACATCGCTTGGAATTTTTTGAAGAATTGAATGATGAGTAGAGCCCATAGTTTTAGGTGGGTTCCGAACTACCGGGAAGTGGTTTACAGCAGAGAAAAGTCTTCTTTTTTCTAATGTAAAGGACATTAAAAGGTTTTCAAAATTTATTTCTAAATAATGTTAAAACATAATAAATTATAATTGATCATTTATCTCACAGCAATTGACAACACCCAATTGCATGTATTTTGACAGTGACGTGACCTTTGACCCTTGACAGAATCACGTGACGTGACTAATAATTTTGACATTGTCTCTCTGCTCCACGTTAACGAGAAGAAACCGCAATTGCTTGTAGTGCGCATGCGCATTGACAATCTGTGCGCCCTTTGGCGTTTGAACAGATCTAATTGCTGTCAACCACTTGTCAATATAGTCACAGTCACAGATCGCAACCTATTGATAAGTTATATAGGTGGGATAATATAGATATATAGCTGTAATATACATGTCATGTAAGACTTGTAATCAAGGCAGAACTGCGAACTGAACTTGTGTACAGAGTGATACAACATAGTATTTTATAAAAATATATAAAAAACAGAGTGATACACAATATTATTTCATAAAAAAATATATAGTGAACTGTAGAATTAATATAAATATATGCTAGTATTTATGAACGGTCCTCCATTGCCTCTTGACTCTAGGAACTCTTGAAATCCCTTTTTAGATTGATCATGTTTACAAGCTCACTCGCATGCGAGTTATTTGGGAAGTGATAGCCGAGTGCCGTAGCAGGTATCTGTTCAATCAGAGATAAGCTACGAAACTCGTGGGCGCTCTTTGTAATGGTGACCGATTCTATTGGCCAGCAAAAAATACTTTGTTCTCTGCTGTAAAATCACTTTTCGGTGGTTCGGAACCCACCTAAAACTGTAGGTCCAACTCTTCAATCACCATCATCCAATTCATCAACCACGCACAGGTCTCAGACCTTGTGGGCTTCATCCACCGAAAAAAGAAGAAAAAATGGGTGGCCCTTGAAGCGCAGTCGGTTGGAGTGCTTGTCTGTGATTAGATAGGATTCTCGCTGGCTTTGGTCCCTGTGGCCTTGGGTTCAAATCTCATTCAGCCATGGATGTTTCTAATCATTCACCCATTCACCTTATTACCCACGCACAAGCCTCCAGACTCATGTGGGCCTCATCCACATTAAAAAAAATGTCTAACCTCGAAACATGATTTCAGACAGCACCAAACATAAATTTTCTTGGATAAAGGTGAAGATAAGGCCTTGAAGATGAGTTTCCATACCTCGAAAACGTTCGGCTTAGAGAGTGAGTAAAATATTACCTGTTCTTATTTAAAACTGACCTCAAGTCGTTAAATTCACCAAAAAAGTTAGTATTAACAACACAGTTTGCGTCATGGAACAAGAAATCCAGGAAAGATTAAGATAATGTACTGTTTGTGAATAATTAGCAGCAGCGAACACATAAAATTGGTCTTATGGGTTCGTTGATTAGCAGTTACTTACAGGGGCGGATCCAGGATTTTTGTAAGGGGTGGCGCACCCTAAACTTTTTGTAGGGGGGGGGGGGTATGGAATACCCTGCACAAAAAGGCGGTCCGGGGGACTCGCCCGGAAATTTTTTAAAATTTTAAATGCTAGAAATATCTTTTTAAGGGGGTAATGGATAACTTTTGTAAGTATGTAGTATCAGACGCGTTTAAGGACCTGATTCCTATTCTCAGTGAATAGAGAATAGAGACTGCTGTAAAGAGTACACTACATAGAGTATACAGAGCGAAACGGATTAGGCCTATGTATTCTCTGTTTACTGAAGATGATACTCGGGTCTTGAAACGCGTGCGCTACTACTCACAAAAATGTAAGTACGTTTAATGCAGGAATCGTAATTAACATCGATATCTTTTAGGTAAATTATTTATGTATTTGGAATTAATAGCAGTCAAGCATAAAATTAAGTATATTTTAAAATAATAAACACAAAACACCAGGAGGAATTTCATCTAGCTCTCGTATAATTGTCAATGGGTGATCCGGACCTTTATTGTTTTAGTAAGAAAATTAGAGCCAGCTTACTTGAAACTATTCCCATTCCCTTATGTTGATCATTTATCTTTCCTGAGTTTGGCTACCGTACAAATAGGGCATCGTAATTAAAAATTTCCCTTGCAACGGGTTTTGGGATACCCCTGTAACTTTTTTAAAATGAAACAATTCCCCTGAAACCACATTTTGAGCGATTCTAGATATGAATTCATCTATTTTGAAAATTCAACCCAAGTTATGTGTCAAATCAAATTTCATCAAGCTCTTGCGTTATTGTCAAAGTGTGATCCGGGCCCTCATTGTTTTAGTAAAACAATTAAATGCAGGTATTTATACTCTGCTCTTTTTGATCCCTCACCTTTTCTGATTCTGGTACTGTACATACTATACTTGAAAATTCTTTTAAAAGGAGAGTTTGGGGGTGCTCTATAGGCTATTATTGATTTTTTTAATTTCTTAAGTATCATTTTATTGAAGTCGGGTTCTTTCTTGTTAAAAAAAAAATCCATCTAATACCACACTTTTATCGATTTCATACATATTTTGACAAATGTTGTCACTAAAGGCTTCTTAAAATTTGAAAATTTATTTTGTCTGCAAAGGATCTATCCACCTGATTCCCTTATAGCTACGCCACTGTGATGTTACATGAACAATGAATACATAAAAATTAATCGATTTTTAAAAAGTGTTTAACATTGCAAAAAGAATTAAACCATTAGTACTCATTATACACTCTTACAGTTAGTTATACATAGACACTACATCATACAACCTACAACTAGGCATAGTGAATCATTCAAATTAAAGTGATGTTGAAATTCAAAACTTAAATTTTCTTCTAATAAACCATGAAAAATTGCGGATAAATTTTGCGCCCCCCCCCCCCCCCCATCGGATTATATACCCTTAGTCCAGGCATATTTAATCCAGCCCTGGTGAGGGGTCACCAAATGAAGAAATAGCCGAAACAATCATGTCTATTTTTTAAAATAAATATGGCTAATGACAATATTATTTTACAATAGTCTTATTAATTTTGGATATCTACCATATCACCAATACAAATTAGATTATTATAAAAGGATGTTAAAGAAAAATAACGATTTAAAATCAGTTGGATTACTTAATAGATGTATAAATTATGTAAAGGTGTATCATTTTTCACTAGCATTAACCATAAAATATATTTTCACACTACCTCAAGGGGGGGGGGGGCGCGCCCCCCTCGCCCCCCTGCTGGATCCGCCATTAATTTCAGCCGGAGCACACCAGAGCGTAGCTCCGGCTATCTAAATCAATAATAATATCATTTATTTTAAAACAGATCTGAACTAGCTTGTTATTTTGAAAATTATGTAATATTATATGTGCATCACTAACCATGCTCAAATGCAACATTTCAAGTGTAATTTTCAAACATTTTCCGTGGGAGGACCCCCTGACCCCCCGGTAAGTCACAGCTCCGGTATTTCTCAATTTAGAAATGAAGCCCTGATAGAATCTCAATAAATGTACATACATTTTGTATATTATCGACTGGGTTTGAATTTTTCAATAGTCTACCTATTTAAATCTTCCCTTAGTTTTAGAAAGAATACGGGGGATTTATTTTTTCGAATTTTTTGGGGCTGCCTTATTTATGGGGGGTGGGGCTGGCTTTAAATTTAGGGGTGGGGGGTGCGTCTTGAGACTTGGGGGGGGGGGGGATGAGCACCCCCGATGAAATTATTACTTTATACTCTTTATTGATATTTTATGTTTTGATTTTTTCAAGCATGTTAGATAGATATTTAGTGTAGCGAGCGCTATCTAACAGCAAGCCGAAGAACTTCATTAACATTATAACAGTACAATCGTTTATAGGTTAAAAGACGTGTTATATTTTATGAAGAGAATAAAAATTGTTTTGATTGGTCAAATATACAGTAAATTGCATTGCAATGGTGGAAAAAGTTGAATGTAATTTTCTATTTGATTTATGGTCCGATGTGCTATCATAAAAAATGAAGTTGAAATATGATAGAAAATAATCTGAAGAATCGCTTCAAGGTAGCCCTCTATCTACCTTAGGTAAAAACAAATTTGAGATACCAATTTCAAAAAATTCTTGACTTTCAAGTTGAGAAGTGAGGCACATAAATACGAATCTCAATTGAAGTTAAGGTTTTTTGTAGATTACGTCTTGGAGACTCCAGATTAGGAAGAAATATTGAAGAAATTGAAGAAATATTTAGTTGATAAAGCTTTTTATAGTGTACAAGAGTTCCTTTCACATCAAAATTAAGCCTCACCTCAACTAATTGAAGTAATTATGGTATCTAGTGTATAATATTGTTGATCTGACTTGTCTTATACTCCTTAACTGGAGTCTCCAAGACGTAATCTACAAAAAAAGAAAAAAAAAGGAGTAGGATACAAGTAAGATTAACTATTATACAATTTTATACACTAGTTACCATAATAAATTACTATATTAATTAGCTGAGGTGAGGCTTAATTTTGATTTGAAAGCAACTCTTTTACACTATAAAAAACTAAACTAAATATTTTTCCAGTTGTTAAAGGTGAGTTTACTAGCTGACAAGTCAGCGGGTAGCAACACTAAACAAGCCGACCCAGCTGTCCTGGCCAAATTTATGTATTTTAAACACTTATTTCAATGTAAATGAGTATTATTCAATGTGAATCATTAGTGTCAAATTATTATCAAGAGTCAGACCTTTGTTGGAGGAGCTGGGATGGCTTTTAGTGTTGAAGCTACTCGCTAGCTTGTAACTTTGTAAACATGCTCTGTCTATAATAGAGTATATATTATAAGTATATATTATATTTATATACATATATACTATATGTATATAATAGAGTATGTATTATATTATATTATTATAGTATAATAATATTTTTTTTTTTTGTAATAGAGAATTTAAAGAGTTCTTCGAGTCAAGAGACACTGAATGAAGGTTCATAAATCGGCTAATACAATAGCTGTGATAATATACTGGGCTATTATTAGAAAAATGTTTCAAATTTGAAGGGCTTTAATTACAAAATACGAATACTTACGGAACTTTTCGAACATTTATATGAAAAAGCACATTCATATTTTCATAAAATGTTCAAAAGTTCGCATGTATTTCCATTATTTTGTAATTACTCGGTAGAATGACAATAATTTAATAATTTGGTCATAATTTGCACATAACAATAGATAACATATTACCATAGCAACCAGATAATATTTTTCGGCTCAAAAGTTTTTATAAAAATTTAATATTATTAACTAATTTTAACTGTTTTAGTGTTTTGCTTCAAGTAAGTTTTAAATTAATAGCGGTCAAGTGAGAAGATTCATTTTATTATTTTTCGAGTGAAGGTTTTCAGCATATCTTAAATTTTTAGTCTGTGTTAAACTTAATGTTTTGGACAATGTAAAATATTCAAAATTTGTGAAGGGAGCAGTTTTGAACTTGAGTCTGTTGCACCTTCACACTCGTTGTAAATTTGTCACAATAAATAAATAACTGATAGCTTAAGGATTGAATACATATTTATAAGTTCGTAAAATCAACGAAGGAAATTGTAACTGGGATAAATAATAAAGAATGTAAGTTCCGTAACGATCACTCAAGACAGTGCTTGGATGGGTAACCGAGATGCTATGCGTTGATGTTATCAGCTTAATTTATTTATGGCTCGAACCCATCTATAATGAGTTATTGATCCACCATGACACAAACGGTGATGTGGAAACTTGGAAATAAAAGTAACTTAATTTACCTTTACTTTTAAAGAACCTTTACTATTAAAGTGCCTTTATTTGCCTTATACCTTCATTTCTATGGGAGGAACTACCCGTAACGGTCTTTCCATTAATTAAAGTCAGATTTTTTCATTTTGTCGGTCTTAGTGGTGAACTAAAAAAAATTAACTTCACCATTTTATGAGAATTTTTAAAGAAAAAGGATTTCTTACCAGTCTGTACACTAGTTAAAATAAAGCACTGTGAAGTTATTGATTTTTGTGTTGCTGATCTTGATTGTTTACTGTATTGAATTGATTTTTTCTGTAATTGCTGTTTTTCTATCATTTATATTTATCAAATAAATATTGAATATTATAATTATTATAATTTTTTTTCGATTCACCCATTTTGGGGTATGTGGAATCAATTATTTTTTGTGGATGCTTCCTTGCGCTTCCTCCAATACTCCCGCATTCTCACCGATGTTGCCCTTCTCTGTTCCTCCGAGACTACTGTTCTTCTTCTAGTTTTAGGTTTTTCTTGGAATATTCTATTCTCATCTTTTAACAACTTTCTCAAAATTATTTTGTTTCCAATTATATTTTCTGAGATATCCAATTCATTCAAATCAAGTTCAACTTATATAAACCAGTTGCACTTTGTTTTCCTGTTTTTAAAATAGTCAAATATTTGTTTTGTTAATCTATCTTCATTCATTCTAAATATGTGGCCGTAAAAACTTATTCTGTTTTTTCTCATTGAGACTGAAAGCTGCTCGGTTTTCTGGTAGAGAGTTTGATTTGAGATCAAATGCACTTCATTATTATTATTATTATCAAATTCAATCTATAATAAATATTATTAATAATATATATATATATGATATATTGTCAAAATAAAGTAGCATTCTCAATACTTGAATATAATTCCTATCACTATAATGCAACCCTAGTTCAACACAGAAATTTTCTAGTGACCCACCTTATTTCATGACCGCTTCTCCAGTCGTATTTACTATGATAGAAGTGGTAGGCCTACCAGAATGTTATTATCGAGCATGATATGAGAGACTTTTTTATTGAGAATAAAAATTGCTTAGTGAACCCCACCACTCTTGCTTTTGTCACATAAAAATAACAAAATTTATCGGCACTACCCAATAAAACGAAATGGACAAAAGTTATAAATATGATTGACTTCCCTGATACTGCATCATCAAAGAATAATGGGGAAAATAGATTGCAGAAATTGCTGGACAATGGCTTCAAAATGGAAGAAGAATGGAGGAGTGATGAGATGAAAGAGAACAGGAGAAAAAAAAGAGGATAAAATGGCGGCTTATGGAAACAATATGGGGACAAATTTTAAATTGGTCATTTCCGAAACTGATTGGGGGATGAAAATGATTTATCAACTTCAATCAAACTATAAAAATTAGATTTTAGGTCTAAAAATCTAAGAGAAATGATATACTCATACATCATGATACTTCCATGACTCATGCATCAAAACGAAACCTTGATAGGGTGTTTAAGTTCCGAAAAATAGCTGTAAGGTGTATGGAAAGAGTAAATAGATTAGATTCATGTAGGCCGTTGTTCAAGAGATTTTGTCTCCTAACTGTACACTGCTTATATGTGTATGAAGCTACTTTATATGTAAAAAAGAGTGATATTAACCAAACTCTTGACATACACGATTATAATACAAGAAACCGTGAAGATTCACTTGTTAATCTTGTTGATATCACTTGGTGAATCATAATAGTAGCTCATTCAGACAAAAACCTAGTTATATTGGTAGGATACTCTAAAACAAGCTACCGCAGTTTTTAAAGAGTCTTGATAATATAGAAATATTGAAAAAACAATTGAAAAAATATTTAGTTGATGAAGCGTTTTATAGTGTACAAGAGTTCCTTTCACATCAAAATCAAGCCTCACCTCAACTAATTGATATAGCAAAAATGGTAACTAGTGTATAAGATTGTAAATTTTTGTTAATCTGACTTGTTTTATACTCCTTAACTGGAGTCTCCAAGACGTAATCTCCAAAAAAATGATGACTCATGCATGATCACTTGAACATTTTTTAGCCCACTGATCAACTTATCTATCTCTCTTAAACTCTTTCTCTTTTTTTTCAGAGGATGAAGCCCACATAGGTCTGAGACCTGTACGTGGGTGATGAATGGGATGATGGTGATTGATGAAATGAACCCACTGTTTTAGGTGGGTTCCGAACCACCGGAAGTGATTTTACAGCAGAGAACAGAGTCTTTTTTGCCGGCCAATCCAATCAGTCACCCTTACAAAGAGCGCCCAGGAGTTCCGTAGTTTATCTCATTTGTATGATCTTAATGATATCAACTACGGCAATGGAATTATATATATATATATATATATAATATATATTCATACCTGCTACGGCAGTCGGCTATCACTTCCTGACTGGAATGGGCGAATCTTTGTCCAAACTTCGCCATTTCATGAAATTGTATCGCTCACAATGTCATTGCCGTAGTTGATATCATTAAGATCATACAAATGAGATCATTGTACATAATTTAGGTTAGGTTAGGTTATGTAAATAAAGCATAAATATAGCATCATCTAAGTTTATTATAGTGGGCCTATCTATGTGATTGTAAAGTTGATAATTTTTTATTTTAGCTATTCATATGAAAAATTTGTAAATTCACATGAAGAAAGAAGGATAATCTAATCTCTATCTGAGGAGACATCTGTTGGAGAAAATGACAGCCATCTCCAGCATCTGTCCAGACTTGAGGAGACAAAATCAGTCAGATATCTACGAACTCCTGGGTCCTCTTTGTAAAGGTGACCGATTGGATTGGCCAGCAAACACGTCTCTGTTCTCTGCTTTAAAATCACTTCCCGCTGGTTCGAACCCACCTTAAACTTTAGGTCCAACTCATCAATCGCAGTCGTCCATCCCATTACCCACGCACAAGTCTCAGACTTATTGGGTTTCATCCTCCAAAAAAAAAAAAATGTTTGGGAAAAATTTGATTACCAAATAGATTTTGTTGTAATTTTATATTATTTTTCACTTGATATTTAAACACGGATAATTGTTGACAATAATTAAATGGTTAATTTAACTCATGTGATAGCTCTTTCGCATTGGTGTAATGCTTCCTCAGACTTCTGCATAGATTTCAGATGAGCTTCTAGTGACAAACAATACTTATGGAAACTTTTATACATTTATTGTAGCAAAAATTACAATGAATGTGAAGGAGCAACAGACTCAAGTCCAAAACGCGCTTCACAAATTGTGAATAATTAAAGACGAAGTTGTCACAACCACATTTATTAAGAATAATAAGATACTAGTTTCGGTTGTTTCACCATTACCAATCTCAAACAAACAGTTTGTTTGAGATTGATAATCGTGTAACAACCAAAACTAGTATCTCACTATTCATAATAAATGTGGTTGTGAAAAAGAAAGTTGAATTCTGAATATGTTACAATCATTGTCCAAAACATTGAGGTTAACACAGACTAAAAGTTTAAATGCTTTTAAATTTGCTAAAAACCTTCACTCGAAAAATACTATCATTTGATCATTAATAGGAATTTCAAAGGTGCTTTTCCGGTCAAAAATTTGTGAAAGTATTTGTATTTTCTTGATGAGGCTCTTCAAAATTGAGAAATTATTTTATTATCACCGAGTATAACCCCTACTATGTTCACTTTTTAACAAAAAGTTAAATATTTACTTTCAAATGTCAACTATTGAACATTAGAATAAGGCAAAATAGTGTGAATATTAAAGTTATTTCTTTCCTTGATTTCTGTTGACAGTTCTTCAAATTCTTCAACGTAAATATGATACGGCATTGTTTAATATTTGAAAAAATCATTTTCAAGCCAGTCATACTATGAAATTTACTAAATTATTTTCAAATAATATTATAAATATAAATATTAAATACTATAAATTTATTTATGTATAATAATAATTATAATATATACATTTATAAATATTAAATATTATATATTATTATATATTTTAGAATTAGATATATTCCACCAATTGAGAAGTGAATGGAATAGCTACAAATTTAAAATCGAAACTATCAAATTTCAAAGTATATTTTGGTTTATTGTTTATTTTTAATGTTCTATTATTGGTTAGTTGGATAAAAATAGACTTATCAATAATTGACAATAGGTCAATAATAATTATTGTAAATCAACCGAACAAAATTATTGTTCTAAAAGTTTATTACTATTATTGCGTGAAAATGATAGAATAAGTCTAATTGTAGGCTACAGTTAAATATAATTCCCTAGTTTAAATTCCTCATAGTCATTTATTTAATTATTACATATGGATATCCTATTATATATAAATCATGTATATTATATATAAATCACATATATTTTTTTTACCTACCAATTAAACAGATGGATAACTACCAAAAAACTTTTTTATACTTCACTTAATAATATTTTCAAAAATAGTAACATCTATTCAAGAAAGTACTAGTGTCTTGGGAACACTGAACAGCTGAAACATTATCACTCGACTGACTAAATCACAAGAACTGACTAAATATCTCATTGCCGGGGAACTTGTATTTATAAATATATGAATGACCCTGGTTATGTACAGTGCTCCTCAAGTTCATCTTCTTCTTTTTCTCCTCCTTCTGTTTTTCATCCTGCTTCCATTTTTCCTCCTCCACCACCACCTCCTCCTCCTGTCACTATTTCTTCTCCAGTTCCTTTTATTCCTTGATTTTCAACTATTCCTGTTCTGTTCCTTGTTCTTTTTTCTTCTCTTAATTTTTCTTCTACTTTCTTTTTCTTCTTCTTTTTCTTCTTCTCCTTCTCCTCCTCCTTCTTCTTCTTCCTTTTCTTCGTCTTCTCTTTTACTCCTCCTCCTTCGTTTTCTCCTCCTTGTTATTTTTCTCCTGCTCTTTCTCCTCCTCCTTCTACTCCTCCTCCTTATCCTCTTCCTTCCCCTCCTCCTTCTCCTGCTCTTTCTCCTCCTCCTGCTGCTTCTCCTCCTCCTTCTCCTTCTCCTCTTCCTTCCCCTCCACCATCTCCTCCTCCTTCTCCTCCTCCTTCTCCTCCTTCTTCTCCTCCTCCTCCTCCTTCTCCTCCTCCTTCTCCTCCTTCTCCTCCTCCTTCTCCTCCTCCTCCTCCTCCTTCTCCTCCTCCTCCTCCTCCTTCTCCTCCTCCTCCTCCTTCTCCTCCTCCTTCTCCCCCCTTCTACTCCTGCTCCTTCTCATCCTTCTCCTCCTCCTCCTTCTCCTTCTCCTTCTCCTTCTCCTCCTCCACCTTCTCCTCCTCCTCCTCCTCCTTCTTTTCCGTCTCCTCCTCCTCCTCCTCCTTCTCCTCTTTCTCCTCCTCCTCCTCCTTCTTCTTCTCGTCCTTCTCCTCCTTCTACTCCTTTTTATTTATTTCCCTCTTCCACCTTCCATTTTTCCACCATTTCCACCTTCTTTTTCTCTTCCTCCTCCTCTTTTTCCTCTACCTCCTCAGCTTCCTTCTCTTCCTCCTCGTCTTCCCTTCCTCCACCACCTCCTCCTTCTCTCCCTCTACCTCCTCCGCCTCATTCTCTTCCTCCCCGTCTTCCTCTACCACCTCCTCCTTCTTTTCCTCTTCTTCCTCCTCCACCTTCTCCTCGTTTTTCTCCACCTCCTCCTCCTCCTTCTCTTCCTCGTCGTCTTCCTCCACCACCTCCTCCTTCTTCACTACTCTTTCAATTTTTCTTTTATTCCTAGTCCTTTTACTTCTACTACTTCTCTATCTTATTTTCTTTTCTTCCTTTTTCTTCAACTTCGTTTGTTTTTCCTTCTTCTTGTTATTCTTCAATCTATTCTTCTCCTTCTTTCTTTATTTTCCTGTTCATCATTATCTTCCCCCACTTCTGCTCATACATTTTCGTCATCCTCCACCACCAACACAACAAGCTCCGTCAATTTCCCATCAATTATAATCATTATTCTTAATTTGTTTACAGTAACAGCAAGCAATTCGACTCCAATTATTTTTGTTGAAGTCTGCTGTCTCTTACAATATCATCAATTGATCAATCTCAAGTCGTAATATTATTTTGGCAAAAAAGTTACGTAGCAATTAACTCTGGAAAATGATGTTCAATGTTTTCTAGGCATAGCATAATAATTGAATGGACTTAATCACGATGAACTTGAAGAACGCTCTCATAATTAATTATTACTAATATTATCACACGAATACGTGTGGAAGAATTTGGAGATCTTTATCAGGGATCCTTTGGTAATAATAATTGAATCGTCCCAAATTTCATGGTAATATTTTTAGGTATTGACTTCTTCTTCTCTTTTTTCCCAAAAGTACATCTTTAACACAATGTTCTATCTTAGTTGAGCATCTAATACTCGAGGACATCGCTGATGTATAACAGATTGGAGTAGCGTGAATACCATCATTTAACAGCATGTGTTTGATTTTGCGATGCTGATTAACCTTGAGCAATGAGAATTGTTCGACAGTAAGCCTTTAATTTAGATTTTAAAAGCCTGGATTTTGGGATCCTCCTCCACCTCCTTCTCCTACTCCTCCTCCTCCCAGCCGCCACCTCCTTCTACTCCTCCTCCTCCTCCCAGCCACCACCTCCTTCACCCCCCTCCTTCTCCTCAGCACCTCCTTCTTCTCTTCCTTCTCCTCCATCTACTTTGTCCTTTTTCACCTCTTCCTTCTTCTTCTTCTATTTCTCCTCCTACTTCTTCTTTTTCTCCTCCGACTTCTTCTTTTTCTCCTCCTCCTCCTTCTTTTTATGCCCCCTCCTTCTTCTTATTTTTTCCTTCTTCTCCTCCTCCTACTCCTTCTCCTCCTCCTTCTCTCTCTCCTTCCTCTCTTTCTCATTTTCCTCCCCCTCCTCCTCCTCCCCCAACTCCTCCACCTCCTTCTTCACAACATCCTACTCCTCCTTTTCATTTTTTTACCTCCTTTTCATTTGTCACCTCTTTTTCATTTTTCACCTCCTTTTTCTGCACCACCCCTTCTTCTTTTTCTCCTCCTCTTCCTCCTTCTCCTCTTCTTTCTCTCCTTCCTTCCTCTCTTTCACCTTTTTCTCCCCCTCCTCCTCCTCTCACTCCTCCACCTCATTCTTCATCTCCTTCTCCTCCTTTCATTTTTCACCTCCTTTTTCTCCACTTCCCCTTCTTCTTTTTCTCCTCCTCCTTCTCCTCCACCTCCTCTTCCAACTTCTCTTTTTCTCCTCCTCGTTCTCTTCGTTCATTCCGTTCTTCCGCTTCACACCCTCTCATTATTCTCCTCCTTCTTCCTTATTTTCCTCCTCCTTTCTCCTTATTTTTCTCCTCTTTCTACTGCTTCTTCCGCTATTTTTCTTTTCTCTTGTTTTCCTACTACTGCTCTATCTCTTTTCTTCTTCTCTTAACTTCTCTCCTATTTCATTTGTTTTCTTATCTTTCTTCTTCTTTTCCTTCTGCTTCTTCATACTTCTTCATCCTTGTTCTACTCCTTCTTTTTCATTCTTCTTCTCCTCCTCCTCCTCCACTTTCTCCACCTCCTCTAACTCATCCTCCTCTTCCTCCTTTAGGAAGAAGAAGGAGAAGAAAGAGGTGAAAAAGAAGGAGGAGAAATTGGCGGTGGAGGAGGAAGAGGATGAAGAGGAGGAGGAAGAGGATGAAGAGGAAGAGGATGAAGAGGAGGAGGAAGAGGATGAAGAGGAGGAGAAAGAGGATGAAGAGGAGGAGGAAGAGGATGAAGAGGAGGAGGAAGAGGATGAAGAGGAGGAGGAAGAGGATGAAGAGGAGGAGAAAGAGGATGAAGAGGAGGAGGAAGAGGATGAAGAGGAGGAGGAAGAGGATGAAGAGGAGGAGAAAGAGGATGAAGAGAAGGCGAAAGAGGATGAAGAGGAGGAGAAAGAGGATGAAGAAGAGGAGGAGGAAAATGATTTCCGTATCTATAATCCTCGAGTACTATGTGCTTTATTCACATTTATTTAGGATTAATTTTAAATTTCAGCCTCACTAGATTTCATTTTAATAGCATTGAATGACTCATCAAAAGTATTGTAAACGTTCATTATACAGAGATAATAATAATTGCTGATTGCAATAACAAAATGTAGTCTGACTAGTTAAAATGTTGTAATAAAAATCATTAGATGAGAAAAAAGGAAAATTCTTCAAGTTCATCATGTTTAACAACACCTAATAATTATTTTTTATTGCAATAAAAAATGATTTATGTTGCCTCATCATTGATGAAATACAAGGCCAGTTTGCAACAAATATTTTAAATGTTCATTAAAAAAATGGACCCTTTATTAGGGACCCGGCAGGGCCTTATTGAAATCGTGCTGTTGCCCGTCCGTCCGTCTGTGCTCTACCGCTTGAAAGGAAGATTCTAGACTTTATAGAAACTTTATACCTTATAATAACTTCATCATAATTTAAGTGAGATCGCTATTAATTTTGATTTTGGGGTCGAGTATAGAAATAATTATTATGTGAAACAGATTTTCACTACAGGCTCTAGGTTTGGTTCTGGCTAGTGAAAATTTAAACATATAATAGATAGTTCATTTCCAGTAAAAAAAAAAGAATTGCAGAATATTACGAATAAAAGGCAGATGCTTAGCCTAATTATCCACTTTATTTTTAAAGTGCAAGCGTTGTTTTCATTTTTGATTGTGTTGATATCTTTTATTGAATTAATAAATTATTAAATTTAAAAATTAAATTTTTAAATTATTATAAATTGTCAAATAAAAAAAATACAAACATAAATTTTGAGGCATAATATATTTTTCCTACAACTGCTCGTAAAGTAGTTCTTTACGTACTGAAAACTAATTGTAAAATACCTCTTTACTGCTCCGCAAGCGGTAATAGTATATTTCGCACCTAGGGCCGAAAATGTGTGTTTGCCGGCTCGAGATCGCGGTTTTCAAGTTCGAGACGAAGTCGAGAACTTGAAGCGTTTGAGAGCCGGCAAAACATTTTTGCCCGTGTTGCGAACGCTATTTTTTGCCACACCACAAAATAACAAAACAACAATGTTGGAAATTTTAAGGCTATGGTACTTGCAAGAATACAAGGAACGGCTATCACCTCTTTATCCAACCTACAGCACTCTGGGTGGGCATTTTGTCAACTACTACAACTGTACGCCAAAAGGTTAGTTGGTTAGGTTTTTTGTTGTTATTCCTGTTCCTGATTCAAAACCTGCATAAAAAACCAAAAACCTAACCAACTAACCTTTCTATACCAACAGTAACCTTTACCAACAGTTGCAGTAGTAGACAAAATTCCTAAAAACAAAAAACCTAACCAACCAAGAGAGGTTAGCAACAGTTGTAGTAGTTCACAAAATTCCCACCCAGAGCTCTGTAGGTTGAATAAAAAGGTTCTATTGTTTGGTATCAAAACTACAAAATATTACATATTAAGTTATAGAAAGTGATCATTTTTGACATTTTAAATACTACGTACATATTAAATTATAAAAAATAAACATTTATTGATGGTTTAAATCTTTTTGTTTTACATAAAAGTTGGAAGGATTCATTTTTACAATCATGACTGCTGTTTCCAGACACGATCAGCTGTCATTCAAGGTCATTTTCTTTTCCGCCCTAGGGCGGTAAACGTTTACAGACCTCGACGGAAACCGAACACTTTCGGCCTCCATATGACGCACGAAAAACAGCTCATTACGTCCTAGTGTGGCGAAAAGTACTTTTCGTCATACTTGTAGGTTATGGACAGTTTACCAGTCAAGCAATCAATGTGGTAAACAGCTGTTTACAGAAATCAAAAACAGCTGATGTAATTTGATGATTATTACCATACAGTGTGTGGTAAAAATCATCAAATGATTATTACCGCACTCTATGGGTGGTTGTGGCTACCACTTCACTGAAAAACCATTTGCTCGAAAGCTAGATCAGCTGATCTAGAACCATTATTGCCACATTTCACCTTGAGTTGGTGTGTTGAGGTTATGTTTGTATAACAATGATTTATAGTTTCTTATTTCAACTTATCTGCTATTTTAGACTTGTATGACGAAAAATATCGTACGTAACTCGTCCGGGAAGATGTTTACCATACTCGTATGATAATACCGCACTCGACTTCGTCTCGTGCGTTAACTTATCATACTCGTATGTTAAACACCATTTCCCGCACTTGTAACGTAATATACTATTACGCTCACCAGCTGTTTTCTTTACGCTTCTGTTTTGATTTTGATGTCTTCTCATTGGTGGATCACGGAATCTGTGAATTCTCATAACCTCAAAAATGGCGAACGCTAACCAAATCCGCGCAAGGTCTGTGATGTTACAAACTACAAGCTTTTATTGTGTTGGAATCCAGAACTGCAGTTTTAGGAAAAATATTGTATGTAATTCGCGCGTGAAGCTTCTTTATCGCTCTCGCAAAATTACTGCGCTCCGCTACGCATCACGCAGTAAATGTTTTGGCTCGAGCGATGAAGTCGCGCTTCATGCTCTTAATACATAAATAACTATTAAGATCTCTTGAACAAAAAAAATAAGAAATCAAACTTTCTTTGCAGAAGCGAAGGTGATTTTGTGTAAGATATCCATGATGAATAATAAGATGATGTTGTCACAACCACATTTATTGAAAACAATGAGATACTAGTTTCGGTTGCTACACCAATATCATTCTCAATCATGTTTGATTGAGATTGATAACCAAAACAACCAAAACTAGTATCTCACTGTTTTCAATAAATAAGGTTTTTTTCTGAGGATGAAGCCCACATAGGTCTGAGACCTGTGCGTGGGTAATGAGTTGGATGATAGTGATTGATGCATTGGACCTACAGTTTTAGGTGGGTTCCGAACCACCGGGATGTGATTTTACAGCAGAGAACAGAGTCTTTTTTCCTGGCCAATCTAATCGGTCACCGTTACAAACAGGACCTACGAGAACGCAGCTAGGTTGTGACAACTTATTGTTCATTAGAAGTCTTATCATTCATTAGAAATGAAACTTTTTCAAGAACTAACAATGTACATTTTTCTAAATTGGAAAGCATAATTATGTTGTTCATAGGAATCAAAGCAGTTGATGATGCATATTCAGGACAACTGATAATATCAATTATAATTTCACGTAAATTTGTCGGGGAGTCCTTGGATACTCCGGTGTATCGGTTTGAAAAAATTATTAATTTCAAAACCATACTATTAGTATCCATCAATAAATGAAAAATATATGTAATTTTCATTCACTATCATCACAGAATCATCGAACCTATATTTTTGTTTGATGTATGATAATTTTATGCAATTTTCATTTCGTATACAGGCATGTGATGCACTCTTCGTAATTATTTTTTATCTTTCTCCTTCCTTGTTAAAATAGTACCATTGTGAAATTTCCACTCGATAACGATCTTGTTTCAGAGTACGAACAGCAGTAGTAGGAAAAAATCAGCCAAGGAAACTCAGAAAAGTTCATCATTCATTTGTTATTGATGAACAAGCCATGTCTGTCAGACACATCCATCCTCTAAATACTTCATCTTCTTTTCATCACTTCTTCTTCTTCTTCTTCTTCTTCTCCACCGTCATCTACTTTTTACTCCACTCTTTCCACTACTTCTTCCTCATTGTTTCATTCTCTTTATCGTCTTCCACTTCTTCTTGTTTTCTTGTTGCTGTTTTTCTTGTTCTCTTTCTTTTTCGTGTCTTCTTTTTCTTGCAGCGTATTCTTCTGCTTCTTCTCCTTTTCTTCTCCTTCTTATTCTCCTCTTTTTCTTCCGTATTTTTCCTTTTCTTTTTATTCTTCTACTCCTTTTTCCCCAATTTCTCCCTTTTCTCCACCCCCCTCCATCATCTTTTTCGTCTCCTTCTTTTTATGATTATTCTTCTCCTCCTCCTCCTCCTCCTCCTCCTCCTTCTTTTTGTTCTTATTTTCTTCTTCTTCTCCTCCTCCTTCTTATTTTCATTATTATTGTTCTTTTCTTCCTTTTTTTATTATTATGCTTTTTTTCTTCTCCTTCTTCTTCTTTCTTTTCTTCTTCCTCCTCCTCCTTCTCCTCCTTCTCCTCCTTCTCCTCCTTCTCCTCCTTCTCCTCCTTCTCCTCCTTCTCCTCTTCTCGAACTCCTCCTCCTCCTCCTTCGCATCTTCCTCTTCCTTCCTCTCTTTCCTCATTTTCACCCCTTCTTCCCCATCATCTTCTTCCTCCACCGCCACCTAATCCTCCTCTTTCTTCTTCTTCTTTTTTTATTCATCTTCTTCCTCTTCTTATTCTTCTTTTCTAATCGACATCCCCGTATCATTCATCAATCGATGACACTTTAGTAGCGGATAGGCTCCTCAACACCAAAATACATCGCCATAAAGCAAATATTGACCCTAATGATAGAAAATAACTGATGTTCTTGCAGAAAACCTATAACTGTTGACTTCAGTTAGCCTTGAAAAAAATATGTTGTGGTTTTTTTATTTTTGCTGATTCCAGTATCATTCAACAGTGACCATAGGCACCAGGGTTTTTCTATAGTCTGTTCAGCGAACCTACGGAGTGACCCAAACAAACTTTGCATGTGTGTGAGTGAGGAATTCTGAGAACTGTACTGAAAAGGACCTGGCATCAGCCGGTCGGCCTATTCACACTCATTGCCACCTACAGTTCGTTCTTAACAGCTGTTGTCGCACTTCCAGTTTGTGCTTCACTGTTTGACATCGAGAATACGAAGAAAGTGGAAGAAAGAAGAAAGCGGGAAAAAGACGAGAAAGTCCTACATTGTGATTAACAATTCGCTGTGTTTGTGTTTCTACAGTAGCTTGCAGTATAAGTATAATTTGATTTCACAAATAGTTTATAAAATAATTTTTTTGTAATTTTTTTAACTAAACAAAAACCTGTAATTAACATTGTCCTTTTTGTAATTATGGGTATTGTTTTAATATTTTGATCGTTTCTGTTCTTAAGTTATGGAAGAATTATATCTGTTTATTTTGTTTTTATATATTTTTAAAGAGTATGTTATTGAATTGTATTTCGGTGAATATTTTTTTGCTTTGTTTTTCGATTGTTTTACAATGAAAGGATGCGAATTGTTTGTTTTTTAGTTTTGTCACCTCATGGAGATACTGTAAAATCTTTATTACTTTACCTTTAAATTCATTATTGATTTCTCATTTCACGAGCTTTCTATGTTTACTAGTAATATTATTGAATGAACTCACAGCTAGCGCTCAAGTATTTACTTTGCTGGCTGTGCCAAAAATGTGTTATAGCCTACACTTTATATTGTGAATTTCTTATATTTGTATTTTTGTATTTTGGCGAAATAAAATATTATTATTATAGTAAGTTCTTCGCTCCATTAAGGTAGTTTATATTCTATGGTAGGGTAGGCCTGTTGCCTGTTCGATGCATTCAGAAAACTATTCTGTGAATCAGGCTTCGTTGTGACTCGGCTTGCACGCACGCAATAGTTATTATGTATTAAGAGCCTAAAGCGCGACTTTATCGCTCGAGCCAAAACATTTACTGCATAGCGGAGCGCAGTAATTTTGTGAGAGCGATGAAGAAGCTTCATGCGCGAATTACATACCATATTTTTCCTAAAACTGCAGTTCTAGATTCCAACACAATAAAAGCTTGTAGTTTGTAACATCAAATCCGACTATGCGCGGATTTGGTTAGCGTTCGCCATTGTTGAGGTTATGTGAATTTCACGGATTCCGTGATCCACCAATGAGAAGGCATCAAAATCAAAACAGAAGCGTAAAGAAAACAGCTGGCGAGCGTAAAGTACTTTACCGTTTGCGGAGCAGTAAAGAAGTATTTTACAATTAGTTTTCAGTACGTAAAGAACTACTTTACAAGCAGTTGTAGGAAAATGTTTGTTTACTCCACTCTGTTGGCTCACTGAAGTAAGATCTTGTGCTATCGTGCTATCTATAAAATTATTTCTATAGTGAGTGCATAATATTTTCTCCTACAACTGCTAGTAAAGTAGTTTATTACGTACTGAAAACTAATTTTAAAATACCTCTTTACTGCTCCGCAATCGGTAAAGTACTTTACACTCGCCAGCTGTTTTATTTACGCTTATGTTTTGATTTTGATGTCTTCTCATCGGTGGATCACGGAATCCGTGAAATTCTAATAGCCTCAACAATGGCGCACGCTACCCAATTCCGTGCACGGTCTGTGATGTTACAAACTAAGAGTTTTTATTGTGTTGGAGTCCAGAACTGCAGTTGTAGGGAAAATATTGTATGTAATTCGCGCGTGAAGCTTCTTTATCGCTCTCGCAAAATTAATGCACTCCGCTATGCGTCGCGTAGTAAATGTTTTGGCTCGAGCGATAAAGTCGCGCTTCACGCTCTTAATACATAAATAACTATTTTAGCAAGATTCTTCTTCCTTTTTTTTCATCTTTCTCTTCTCCAGCCTCATTTTTAATCTTCCTCCTGCCCTCTTCGCCTTCTTTTTCTTCTTCTTTCGAAGCTTTATTAAGCTTTTTTGTAACACTTTTTCTACGAGATTCCCTCTTTCAAAGTTCCAATTTGGAACTCTGGAACTCTGTGAGCAGACCTTCACCTCTTGGGAATGTTCCAGAATGTTCTGCCTCTCCTCTAACTCTGACACCCGTTTATGCACATTTTATATGGGCGTTCAAGGTAATAAACACTTGAATTGAACCGCGTTCTAGTCCTGCTTTAATCGCCTATTAAGATAAACTGTGCTGTGTCTTCATGCCCTAAACACTCTTCTATATAGCTATATATGTAGCTATACTATAAATATAAATAAATAAATAAATACTTTATTTCCAATCAATAATTAATTAAAACTATAAAACAATATAATGTATATTAGCAAATTAAATGGGAATCTAATAACTATAGAACTGCAATTTTTGGAAATTACCCTACTCAAGTATGGTTTACCCATGTTCTAGAGTAGGGGGGGGCGGGGGGGGGGGGGTTAGTGCGGAATTATTAGGTAAGTGAGCTCACATGTTGTTTGAGATAATTATTTCCAAGTTTTGCCTTCCTGTATTTAATATCCATTTGTGGACTGCAGATTTGAATCTTGTTTCAGATGCTGTGCTCTTGATGTTTTCAGGAAGCAGGTTGTACAATTTGGGAGCTAAATGGTTGAAGTGTCTCTGGTATAAGGCTTTCCTTGCTACATTCGCAATATATTATAATATAGCTAATATATTACGCCAAAGCATCTACATTCCTCTAATAAGAACTGAATGAACAGGCAAAATGAATCGTTATCTGATGCAGTTGAGAGGAGGCATGGTTCGATTTTTCTCAACATAATTAGTTGGGCATAAAATTATTAGAATGATCATTACATTTTCATGGAGGTCTTTGGTTGTCAGTGATGCTTTCCAAGGCAAAATACTTGATGAAAAATCTGACAGTATTTAGGCAAAATATTTGATGAACAATCTAATAATCAAAACTGACACTTTATTTATTTATTTATTTTTTTTTTGAGGATGAAGCCCACATAGGTCTGAGACCTGTGCGAGGGATGCATTTCACTACTTCTGAGGAGAATAGTCTGATGAAGCTTCTATTTAGAAGTGAAATGCATACCACCAGTATCTCCGGTATAAGTGAGTTTAAATTATATATTAAATAGAAATATACAGTGCCAGTTTTTATTTCAGATTGTCCTTAGTTGACTCACCGATTGTATTGCACTTAAATATAACCACAGTCTCATGGTCTGATATATAAATATCTTTCTTAGTAATGGCGAAGGTGATATTGTGGAAGGTATCCATAATGAATAATAAGACGAAATTGTCACAACCGCATTTATTAAAACTTCGAGAAACTAGTTTCGGTTGTTACACCATTATAAATCCCAATTATGGTCAGCCTCTTCCCCTCTTAGCCAATAGTATCATTCCATGCACAGTATATATAAGGCTTCTCTGTACTTTAGTTTTAGTTTGATTGAGATTGATAATGGTGTAACAACCGAAACTCGGTTTCTCGAAGTTTTAATAAATGTGGTTGTGACAATTTCGTCTCATTATTCATTATATATATATATATATATATATATATATATATATATATATATATATATACATATATACAGTGTCATAACCAATTTCGACTGTGACTCTTCGGACCTCAAAATTATGTTCTGCCCAAAGAAGAGCGTACTACGCTAACGAGGAGTGAGGTAGGTTGCGAATACTTCCCTCACTGAGCTACAGAATTGTATCCATGCCAAGCCCACCTTAAAGAAATCTGAATCTTTATGCTTAACAGTACAGGTAATGAGGTGAATGGGTGAAAGATAAGAAACATCCATGGCTGAATGAGATTCGAATCCAAGGCTGCAGGAAACAAAGCCTGGCAGTGAACTTCTATGAACTTCTAGTGAAGGCTCACTGGTACAAAAAAATTTGACTCATATTTGATAGAAATGATAAACGGTGTATTCAATTTAACTCTGTTTTTTGTCCAATTAGTTATTTTTGTCCAAAAAATGTTTCTATTGAAACATTATTCAAACATCAAAAAATTCAAAGCTTGAATCATATTTGAATTTTTTTTAATAATAATATAATAATATTTTATTTCGCCAAAATACAAAAATAAGAAATTCACAATATAAAGTGTATAACACATTTTTGGAACAGCCAGCAAAGTAAATATATACTATATACTATAGATTTTCCTACCAATATAACTAGGTTTTTGTTTGAATATGCTACTATTGTGACTCACCAAGTGAAAATCTCCTCAGCTTCTTGTATTATAATCATGTACGTCAAGATTTTGGTTAATATCATTCGTTTTTACATATAAAGTAGCTTCATACACATATAAGGAGGGTACAGTTAGGAGACCAAGTCTCTTGAACAACGGCCTACATAAATCTAATCTATTTACTCTTTCTATACACCTAACCGCGTTCTTTTGGATCAAGACTATGTTTTGATGAATTACCCCATACTAAGATAGCATACCTAATATTTGACAGTAAGAGCTCTGGGTTTGTGGTACATATAGTACAATAGTACATATGGCACATAAAATGGTACATATAGTAAGCTACATTTCCCCTGAAACACTCTGTACATGGGAAAAGGTACTGAGGATGGGCATCCAGCCCTAAAACATGTTCTAACCCAAGAAGGAAAGAGAAATTCCAATTTATTATTTATTTAAAATAGTTCTGCACATTTCTATGTGAAAATATCAAATTTAATATCAAAACTAACACTGTATTTCAATTTAATATATTGTCTTTACTCACTTATATTGGAGATACTGGAAAAATGCATTTCACTTAAAAAAAAAGCTTCATCAACCTTCTTTTTAGAAGTGATCCCTCCAGTATCTCCAATATAAGTGAGTAAAGACAACATATTAAATTGAAATTCAGTGCCAGTTTTGATATTAGATTGTTCATAAGTATTTCGTCATGGAAAACACCACAGAAAATATCCACTATAAAAAGAGTATTGGCTTTGAAAAAATGAACAAATTTGAAAATATCAATATATATTTATTATTCTTACATTTTGTAACAATATTCTGAACATCTCATTTCACATTCTTTACATAGCTTTGACTAGCATTTTGGACATCATAAAAATACATTAAAAATAACGTGACTTGTTTATTTACACAGTATATTATATTCATTTTTACAATTAACATATAGGCCAATAACTTTCACTTCATGGGAATTTCACAATAATACTTTTGGGTCGGTATTTGCAATATTAAAAAAGATCAGTCTATAGTATTCCACAATTTATATTATAATGATATGGGGTCAAAATATGCTTATACAATTATTATTTACATTTTATACAATCTATGTACATGGGGATTAAATATCCTTTTTATTTACATTTTTATTATTAAAATATAAGTTACGCATTTCGTTACTTAACGTTTTTTTCCAATTCCAGACAGAAATTATGTATTCAATTATTTATTCTATAATCTTTTAATTTAATTTTAAGAGTCAATTATTTTTCAAATACCATTATGTGACTATTTCCTCATTTCAAGGAAGAATTTTTCAACTATTTATTGTAAATTTAACGACTTGAATTGAAATCTATCAATTAATAGATCATGTTATGTTATTTAATAGACTGCATATTGGACAAACTCTTTGTTATAGATTTGCATATTGGACAAGACTATTGGATTTACAAGAATGTAAATCGTTGAATTTACAATGGAAAGTTAATATTAACAATGCAGATTGTTATGGAACAAGATATCCAAGAAGAATTTGTTTTTGTACCTGACTACTTGGAGAAATGCATAGTGATAAGAATTTCGTTTTTACAAGAAATTTATAATGAAAATCATCAAATTACAAGAAAGAAAGAGGAGAAAAGAATAGAAAGAAAAAGATGAGAAAGGAGTGGAAAATGTGGAAGTAGAAGGGTAATAAGAAGAAAAAGGAGGAAAAGAAGAATACATTATATTTTACAATAAAAAATTGAAGTTTTCAGTTGTATTTCCTCGTGTAGGCTACTAAAAGTTTTATTGCTACATTTTTATGCACTGCCATCTTCAAAATAATTCATGAAAAAATGTTTATCACAGCAATGGACAATACTTAAACGGCTTAATAGTCATCAATTAATTGAAGAGATTGATAACATAAACAATAATTAAGGTAAGGCTGCTGTGCGCAGGGTTTTTGGTCATAATTTTTCCCCAAGTTCCTTGTATTGAATATTTTTAGAGTTTTGAAATGTTATCTATTGATGTGAAGGAAATTTTTTTCTTCAATTATTTTGTGATATATGGGGGCTAAAAGTTAACATTTTGCGGTTTTGGGGGGCAATTGATTTCACCTATGAGTGATTTTAAACTTTTGATAAATTTTTTGTAACCGACACCTCAGGGAGTGACATGACATATTTTTTACTTAGATCAAGCAATAAGTTTATTCAAAACACAATTTTTTAAAAATTTTAGTTTTTTAAACATTTATTAAAAAAAAAAACTATCAGTTAGATTGAAATAAACTGTATGAATTTTCATTCCACAAGGTGTCTTTTAGTGTTGGAAAATTCATCAAAAGTTTAAAATCACAGGTGAGATCAATTGCCCCCTAAAACTGACAAATTTCAACTCTGAACCCCCATATTTCACAAAATAGTTAAAAAAAATGTTTTCAGTTTTTCAAAATACATTTTTTTAAATTTGTATAAATATTCAGTTTTTCTTAAATTTATTTAAAAAAAACTATTTGTTAGATTTGTTATGTATTTTCATACCACAAAATGCCTCTTAGTGTTGTAAAATTCATCAAAAGTTTAAAATCACTCGTAAGTGAAAATTGCCCCCCAAAACTGACAAATTCCAACTTTGAAACCCCACACAAAATTGAAGAAAATTATTTTTCCTCACAGCAATATATAACATTTCAAAGCCCTAAATAATATGCAATACAAGGGACTTCGAAAAAAGCTCTGGCCAAAACTAATGGCCATAAACCCTGCGCACAGACTTAATTGTCATTCTCTTCAATTGTTGGTTATTAAGCTATATAAGTATTGTCCATAGCTGTGATAAACATTTTTTCATCAATTATTTTCAAGATGGCGGGTGCATAAAGTTTTAGCCAACAATTGAAGGGAATGAAAACATGAACAATTAAATAAAACATAAGAACAAACTGTATACAAACTCGAGGGCAAAACCTTGTACAAACAGAACATACATGAATTTATTCGTACATCTGTTTATTAGTTTATTATTACATGGCGTACGGTATTCTCCTGGCATCTTAAAACAAAGGCTGTCAGGAAGCGTTAATACAAACTCTAAGACAGAAAGTAAACTTGGAGCTGGTGCATTTTGATTAGGTAGATTAGCATAGAAGGCGGGATTTTGTGATGGATGTGTTTGGATAACTCATTGCCGACATTATTTCGTGATATTTGCTCATTCTCTCTTGGTGCTTCCAGAAATTTGACGAATTTGAAATCCCGATAAATTTCGGGAGATAAAGGGATTGTAGTCACTCACACTTCGAACTAGACATGAGGAAGCATATGTCGAGTGACAGTTACATTGTGAGGATGAGTAGCAATGATCAGATTTATAAAAAAAATATTATTATTATTATTAATATTATCATTACTATTATTATTATTATTATTATTATTATTATTGTTATTATTATTATTATATTATTATTATTATTATTATTATTATTAGTATTTTTATTATTATTATTATCATATAATCATATTTCAAACAACAATTTCAAAATTTTCAACTTCAAACAACAGACATTTTCAAACAATGTAAAAAGAAATATTCCAAATTCAAACAATGTGTGAAAAATACTTTCCAAAATGTTGCATTAAATTAATAGTGATCAAGTGAGAAGATTAATTTTATTATTTTTCGAGTGAAGGTTTTCAGCATATCTCAAATTTTTAGTTTGTGTTTTGGACAATGTAACACATATTCAAAATTTGTGAAGGGAGCAGTTTTGGTCTTGAGTCTGTTACACCTTCACACTCGTTGTAAATTTGTCACAATAAATAAATAAATTATATTGCAATACTGTTTTGAATGAACTCGTTCCTAGCTCAAAGGCTTCCCATGTTTAAACATCAAATGTGTATAAATAATGTTCAAATTTGTATAAACTTTGTACAAATTTGTATTAATTTACATTTCTGTATATATATCATGAGTGAACTCTCTTCAAACTGCATAATTGTTAGGAGAAAAATGGAATTTCCTTATAATTGAATTCAATAATGTTTCTTTTATTTGTTTTTGTATTGTTAAAGAAGAATGGATTCTATTTCAACTTGAAACTGTATAACAGACACCTCCTGAAACATTTTGTATAATACATTACACAATAACACATCTCCACTCATGTTCCAAATTTATACAATGTATGAATCTGCAAAATACACATACGGTAGCTATACATATTCAAGATAATAATACTAATTAATAACAAAGTAATAATAATAATAATAATAATAATAATAATAATAATAATCATAATCATAATCATAATAATAATAATAATAATAATAATAATAATAATAATAATAATAATAATAATAATAAAAATAATAATGATAATAATAGATGAATAATACAGTAATAATAATAATAATAATAAAAAAATAATGAAATAGAAATACTAATTTTTCCTTTTTTTGTCTCTGTGAATTCAATTTTAATTTCAAATTAGTTTGAAGTGACTGACAATTGAATAAACTGACAAATATACATAAACAGAACTTATTAATTTCGAATTCCTTTAATTGCTATTACTTTATACTGAAGACTTCCGCAATGGCGGATATTGACAACAGCATTGAACAGCTGATGGGAATCGATGAATGCTACTGTACAAAAATATCAGTCACCAACGGGAATCGAACCACGGACCTCTCAATTGCCGGTTGAGCGCCCTTAACCACTAGACCATGGAGACCTTTCTGCACAGCAGCATTCATTTCCAACTTGGCCAAATCGGCTCGTATCTCACAAGTTAGTTTGAAGTGATTGACAATTGAATAAACTGACCAATATACATAAACAGAATTGCTGTGCAGAAAGGTCTCCATGGTCTAGTGGTTAAGGGCGCTCAACCGGCAATTGAGAGGTCCGTGGTTCGATTCCCGGTGGTGACTGATATTTTTGTACAGTAGCATTCATCGATTCCCATCAGCTGTTCAATGATGTTGTCAATATCCGCCATTGCGGAAGTCTTCAGCATAAAGTAATAGCAATTAAAGGAATTCGAAAATTCTGTTTAATTTCAACTTGCAACTGTATGACCGATTCCTTCTAAAAAGGTTTTGTATGTTACATCACAAAAATAATACTATTATTATTGAATAATAATTATTTTGAATTATAATTCTTATAATTATTTTTAATTAAAAAATGAGTGTATCAAGGCATTTAGAATTGATGTAATATACGGTATATATATATATATATATATATATATATATATATATATATAATCTAAACACTGAACTGATACTGCATTTCAATTAATATAATTATGATTTCACTCACTTATACTGGAGATACTGGAGGGATGCATTACACTACTAAAGAGAAGATTTATCAGAAGAGAAATGCATCCCTCCAGTATCTTCAGTATGAGCATAGACGAACCATCAATACCACCATAGACGAACCATCTTACTCCCAGATCCATGATATAAGTGAGTTAAAATCACATATTAAATTGAAATACAGTTTCCGTTTCGATACTAGATTGTTCATCAAGTGTTTCATCATGGAATATATCTATAATCTGAACGCCTTGCGCCATATCACAACCTTCTATACATATTTCAAGTTCAAACAATGTGTGAAAAGTAATTTTCAAAATTTCCAAGTTCGAAATGCTTTTCCTGGAAGACGGAACTGTTAAATCGATTACAGTACATTGCACATTTCAGTGGCAATGCCTTACTTAGGTGCCACGCCATGAGCGACGCGAAGTTCCAAGGACTTATGTCAATATTTGACATACGTGTCTCCGGGTTAAGTTGAGAGCTTACTTCAAAAAATAGAGACGTTATCTGTCGGCGAGGAAAGAAGGAAGGTATAATCTCGCAAGTGTTTCAAACCTTTGCAACTATATGTGTACCAAAATATATTTATCATCTTCCAATTTCTCTTCCTAGATAGAGTTTTTCAAGAGGAATCTGTCAGACTGCTCAAGCTTACATCAAAATACAAAAATAATTTTTAATAAGTTCACAAAATGAGATAATAAACAAATAGTTAATAACTACACAAAAGCTGAGTTTCTTTGTAGTGGCGAAGGTGATATTGTGGAAGATATCCATAATAAAGGTAGGAAAAATAATAATGGTAGGAAATTCTACAACAAGCTACCGCAGTTTTTAAAGAGTCTTGAAAATATAGAAATATTTAAAATCAATTGAAAACATATTTAGTTGATAAAGCTTTTTATAGTGTACAAGAGTTCCTTTCACATAAAAATTAAGCCTCACCTCAACTAATTGATATAGTAATTATTATGCTATCAAGTGTATAATATTGTTGATCTGACTTGTCTTATACTCCTTAACTGGAGTCTCCAAGACATCATCTACAAAAAAAAAAAAAAATGGATAATAAGACTTGAAGTTGTTATAACCACATTTATTGAAAATAGTGAGATATACTAGTTTAGGTAGTTACACCATCATCAATCTAAATCAAATTCAATTGGGTTTGATTAAGATTGAATAATAATGATAAGATTTGAATTTGAATTTGTGACAACCACATTCATTGGAAACAGTGAGATACTAGTTTCGCTTGTTGCACCATCATCAATGTCAATCAAACTCTCATTGGATGTGATTAAGATTGATAATGGTGTAACAATGGAAACTAGAATCTCATTGTTTTCAATAAATGTGGTTATGACAAATTCAATCAAGTCTTATTATTCGTTAAAAGCTTGTGCGCTGACTGACAATCACATGATACTATTCAATCAGTGTTGTAAAATTACTACAAGAACTGTAAAAGAGATTGAATATAATAGAAACACTTCCATTGGAGGATGAAGCCCACATAGGTCTGAGACCTGTGCATGGGTAATGAATTGGATGATCGTGATGATGAGTTGGACCTACAGTTTTAAGTGGGTTCCGAACAATCGGGAAGTGTTTTTACAGCAGAGAACATAGACTTTTTTGCTGGCCAATCCAATCAGTCACCAGTACCCTTACCCTTAATTATCAAGCAAAAGTAATGGAAAATGTATGAAGAATACATATGAATAGGAAATAGCATATTGAACAATGGTTTAACTCACATCAACATGCCTTTATCGAAGAATATAGTTTTCCTCAGCCCAATTTACCATTTTGAAGGTAATTTACCTATTACCTAACCTAACCTTACCAAACCTAACCTGACCTTAACGTGACCTGTGACATCTTGCTAGATTAAATGACAAAAAGATACTTTTTACCATAAGCTCACATATTAAGTATGCTATCTTTTAGTATGGGGAAATCCATCAAAACAAAACCTTGAAAGGGTGTTTAAGATCCAAGATTTTTTTTATAGTGTACAATAGTTCTTTTCACATACAAATTAAGCCTCACCTCCACTTTTTTCTTTTTTTTTTCTTTCTGAGTATGAAGCCACATAGATCTGAGACCTGTGCGTGGGTAATTAGTTGGATGATGGTGATGATTTTTTTTTTTTGTAGATTACGTCTTGGAGACTCCAGTTAAGGAGTATAAGACAAGTCAGATCAACAATATTATACACTAGATACCATAATTACTTCAATTAGTTGAGGTGTTTGATGAGTTGGACCTACAGTTTTAGGTGGGTTCCGAACCACTGGGAAGTGATTTCACAGCAGAGAACAGTGTCTTTCTTGCTGGCCAATTTAATCGGTCACCGTTACAAACAGGACCTACGAGAACGCAGCTCATCTCCATCTGATTGAACAGATACCTGCTACGCCTCGCGGCTATCACTTCCCCAGTAATAATTATGGTAACTAGTGTAAGATTGTATAATTGTTGATCTGACTTGTCTTATACTCCTCAACTGGACGAAATCTACAAAAAAATATGTGATTGATTATTACTATAAACATGATAAACGGAAACCTGTCATCAAAATGGTGTTAACTTGATATTAAGCCATTAACAACATATACGATCGGCTATACAAATACTTTCGAAGTGAGTTTCAACTTTATTCTTAGTAAAAATATTTTTGTTTTTTTATGATGCCCACATGAGTCTGGAGACTTGTGCGTGTGTAATGAGGTGAATGGCGGAGTGATGAGAAATATCTATGGCAGAATGAGATTCGAACCCAAGGCTGCAGGAAATGAAGTCAGCCAGATTCAGATCTTATCGCACCAACTATGCTACCAGAGCCGCCATTTTGTTTCTAGAATATTTTTTTACAACTCAGGGGTTCATATCATTTTTTTAGGCATTTGAAGTGAAAATGAGTTAAAAGTTTAATTTTCTTCTGTATTAGAAAGATAAATGTTTGTCTATTCTTCACAAGGATTTCTCTGAATAACACACAACCTAAATTATCATTTCTGGTCCTGCTGGTTTTGCACTGCCATATCATACCTAACCTACATTACTATGACGTGTTGCCCTGTAGGCCCATCATAAAACTAATCAACGTTGTTACTTAAGGTGAGCTGATATTTTCTAGAATTAATTATTCTGTTCACTCACGTGTCTTTACAATCAATTAATTAACTCACATTCATACGTCATGAACGGTGTTTCATTCCCTTTCTCGGAAAGTGACTTCAGCGAGGTAAGAGATAGAAAGTAATTAGCTTTGAGCTGTGCTAATTAGGTATCTGCTCAATCAGAAAATATGAGATACGAGCCCTCAGGCTTCACTTGTAAAGTCAGCCGCTTTGACTTGGCCAGCAAAAAATACTCTCTTGCTGTAAAATCACTTTTCGGTGGTGGTTCGGAAGCCACCTGAAAATGTAAATCCAAGCTTCTAGGTCTCAAACCTATGTGGGCTTCTTCTCCAATGCTTTTTTCCTTACAAGGAAGGATTATTACTGTTGTAGATTGTTTAAACTTTTTTTATGCTTCTAATGGGCTTCACGAGAACAGTGGTAATTTAAAATAAGAAATAAATAAAAAATTTAAAGTAGGTTAGAATACACTTTTCAAGATTCCCATACAACTAATTTTTTTTTTGCGGATGATGCCCACATGAGTTTGAAGACTTGTGCGTGGAGGTGAATGGGTGAATGATGAGAAACATCTATGGCTGACTGAGATTCGAACACAAGGCTGCAGGGAACGAAACCAGACAGGGCCTTATCTTATCACAGACAAGCGCTCCAACCAACTGCGCTACCACAGCCGCCATTTATTAGCCTTTGTTGATTACTAAGTTTCCTTCTGATGATGATTGTACAGAGATTGAAAGGAAGATACATACACCAAACAAGAATGGCCCTATGCAACCCAAAGTTGTTGATTAAATTATATAACTTACAAAACACAATTTTTGAAAAAATGTAAATTTTACACAATTTATTTATTAGGCTTTGTTGGCTTCCACGTCTCCTTTCTATGATACTTACAAAGTAGCACTTTCTTAAACGCCTGTCTGAACACTTTATTAAATATTGTATAAAATATAGGATTGACCATAGAGCTAGCATAACCTAACCAAGTGGCAAAATCGAACACACCTTTACCTATATCTTTTTCACAGTCACCACAAATTGAGGGGAGAAGATTCAAAATAAAAAATGGCGCCCAAAGTATAACAAACGTGAAGAAGACAACACCTAAAACTTTGGTAGCTTTTTGTTCCAAACGGATAATTCTGCCATGCCTTGAAGAAGTTCTAAATAGAATGCTGGAGTTACGACTGTATGGGCCACGGATTTTGCTGTTCTTGGATGCAAGGGTGGAAGTTGATGAAACCCTGCTTAGTTCTGTGGGAGCGAAGATTTGACCATTATGTTTGGGCATTTTCAAGGTCACCGCTCGGCGTAGATTTGAAAAGCGGTTTCGCTCTGATGTCATAACCATAGTTCTAGCTGTTCCCCCACTACCAAAACTCGATCCCCGTCTGTGACCGAACGGTTGCGGTGTCTCCCACGTGACAACTGTTGACACTCCGTTGTTCCTAGTGGTCACAGTTGGGTCACAAGTGTCTCCTGATTTTCTTTTAACACTTCCCAAGGTCACCGTGGATGAGGTACGTCCCGAGTGAGGGGTGAAGTGGAGCGGAGTGGAAGCTGTGGAAGCTGTGTCATCCGATTCAGATGTTTTCAGTGAGTACTGTTTTGATCTGCGCCTGAGTGGAGATTTCTGTGGTGGTGTACTGCTTGTGACTATCACTACTTCATTGGTCCGGTTGGGGGATGTCTGCAAAAAAAAACAAGGAAAATGTATCTATCTATACAAATCTTAATCATCAGTTATTGAAGCATTCACATTGCAAATCGACTCTATCCTTTCAGGACTCTTTCCAATAAACTCAAGCAACTGAATTGGCAATAAAACAGTTGTTGGTTCAAATATTCATTATCATTACCAAGGACTCCACAGAGAGTTATTGAAATAATGAAATTTATTCCTTCATAAACAATCACAATGATTTTCAAAATTAAATGCAGGAATTTTCTAGTATTCGTGGCACAATATTATTCATCCATCATTATTATACTCTAGCTCTTGGAAGGAAGATTCTAAACTCTTGAAACTAGGTATATAGCATGTAGCTTCCTCTTGGTGCAAGTGAGATTGCTATTGATTTTAAGGTTGGGGGTAAAATAATATGAATCGGTCATATGAGAAACAACATAAGTCATTTTTTTGTCAAATTTAGTTAGATGCGGAATGTGATTCTTCATGAATGATTACATCGATTCCCCTCATAAACAACATAAGTCAAAGCTTCCTTCACTGGTTAATAGGACTCTCGGAAAATACGTTCCGTGGAGAAACAACACAAGTCCTGACTCATGTGGTTTCTCAAGGGAACAGCTGATCTCGCTTACTGCCGGAAGCAATAAGTAAGGTTATGTTTGTCTGACGCGCGTTAATCATTGTCATTGCTAGATTTTCTCGTGTCAAGAGTGATAGTTTTTCTCAATTATGGACAATACTGCAGTAGTTGAACACTCACAAACGAAGAGGAAAAAAGGTGTGAGAAATAAACAGGACTATGCATCTGAGATTATTAAAAAATCAAGAGTGTCAGGAAATGCATACATCAACAATTCAGGCAAACCAGTTATGGAGTTGCAACCAGGAGTCGATTGCAAGTAAGTTATTCACATTTTTCTACAATTAATATGTTTTATTATTTCTCACCATCATCATTCAAGTAGGCCCTATTCCAATTTCAGCATCAATATGATATACATAGCCCAGAACTAAGTTTAGGTAGCTTTTCATAGGGTGATGGTAGGTTATTTTGAGCCAGTTTCTACTATGAATTTCTACTATGAAAATGAATAAAATGATTTATTTCCTACCAATATGAAACATGTGACTTCATTTCTACAGCAGGATTGATACAGAGACTCAACAGGCTTTTCATCCTTTACTAGATTTAAAAAAAGAATTATTCTATTGTCTGTGCAAACGTAAATATGTAAATACGTAAATATGGGCATATAGTTATCATGTTTCAGTTCACTTTACATTTTGATTTTTTCAAAACTACATGCTGCTTTTGAACAACAGTTTCTGTGCGAATTGGTAGCTCTCATAAGCTTAATATACTACAAACTAAGGTTTGCATTGACTATTATGTATATAATGGTATGGGGTACTTTCCTGTTGGACGTCACGTCTACTCATTTAGGTGATCCTAACTCACGTTAGGCCTAAGACAGGTTTGTTAGGAATGGAATAGGTTAAAATTCGTTGAGTACCAAAGTTTTAAGGTACTTAAAGATCAAGTTACATTAAAAGTTTGTAGGCTCAGTTAGGTTAGGTTGAGTAGACATGACGTCTAACAGGAAAGTACCCTTTATGGATCAATATTACTGCTATAACCCTGTCATAGTATTGGATAGATCACTATCATCTATTATATCAATTGATATTTTGTTTCAGGTGTCGTCGGATGTGCTACATCAAAGTATCAGAGGAAAATCGTCTTGGTGTTTTTCAAAACTTCAGGAGCATGAACTCTAAGAATGAGCAGGACAACTACTTACAATCACTAATTTCAGCATCTGAGGTGAAACAACGAAGAAGAAGAAAGCCAGAAGAAGAGTCCAATAAACCAGAAAGAGGTACTTCATTCATTTACGAGATATCAACATCCTCTGGCAAGCACCAGGTATGTAAAACAGCATTTATTAATATTCATGCCATCACAAATGAGCGCATAAGGAGACTCACATCTTTGCTGAAAGAAGGGAAAACACCTACTGATAAGCGAGGAAAAAATACTCCAGGAAACGCAAAGCCTGGTTTTGTGTTGGATGCTGTTAAAAAACATATTGCAAGCTTTCCTGTTAAAATAGCTCATTACAGCTCTAGAGAGTATACGTATCTCAGTGAACAATTGAATGTTCTACAAATGTACAACCTTTTCAAAGAAGAAAACCCACAAATTGACATTGGGTACAAATTTTACCTTAAAATTTTCAAAGAAGACTTTTCTCTTTCTTTTGGCAGACCACAAGTTGACACTTGTTGTACTTGTGAGGAGCTGACTGTTAAAATAAAGAGTAAATTTTTGAATGAAGTAGCAAAACGAGTGCATGTTGCTGAAAAATTGGTTCACGTTAGGCGTGCAAACAAATTTTATTCCAAAATGAAAGCTATTAAAGAGATGATGGCTACTCAGTCCAACATTGGAGCAATTTGCATCGACTACATGCAAAATGTGTCACTACCAACGGTCCCAGTGCAAGAGACATTCTACCTCCGCCAACTGACGGTCTCTGTGTTCTGCATCCACAATTTGAGAGATGACAGTGTTGTTTTATTCTTGTATCATGAGGGGATTGCAACTAAAGGCCCAAATGAAGTTACTTCATTCATCATGGACTACCTCAAAACTTCATTGAAAGATATAGAGCATTTACACATTTTTTCTGATGGTTGCTCGGCTCAGAATAAAAATCATACTTTATTGAGGGCAATCAATTCACTAGTCTCTCTTGGAAAGCTCAAATCAGCAGAGCAATATTTTCCCATCCGAGGTCACTCCTTTTTACCCTGTGACCGAGACTTCGCTGTGATCAAACGTAAGCTCAGAAAATTTGATAGAGTTTTTACCGTAGAGGAGCTGGCTGCAATAATTTCTAGTGCACCAAAAAAAAAAAAACAATTTCTCTGTGATTATTCCAAAGACAGATGAAATTATTGATTACAAATCTTGGTGGCCAGCTCTCTACAAGAGGAATGTCTTGTCAGAGGAGACAAGGGGGAAAAATATTCATAAAAATGACAAAGTATCTTTTAAAATAAGCCAATTTATGCATATTTCTCACACATGTGAAAAACCAGGAATTATAAAAGCACGAAATTACATAGATGGTATCCAAGTTCACACATTTGATCTGCGTGGTTCAAAAAGGTGTCAACTGACACTGCCACAAAACCCTGCCTATCCTCAGGGGTTGATACCAATAAATAAAAAGAAAATGAAGGATTTGGAGAAATTCAAGCCATACATTCCAGATGATGATTCTATTAAAAGTTTCTATGATGATATCTTCACTTGGCCAACAATTGAAAATGAAACAGCATGTGAAGCAGATTTTATGGACTGAAATTGAATGAATTTAATTCCATGTATGAATATAAAATCAATATAACTACGGTAATAAGAGAATTCAATTAACATACTTTCTCAATAAAATTAATTAATTCTGATTTAAAAACTCATAACCTGTTTTATTCTAATCCTTCACTTCTTTTATTCTCCTGATTGATGCTGATAATATCGTTTTGAGACAGAATAAAAACTCATTTTCTTGAGAAACACCATAAGTCAATTTTTTTCAAAATCATTTAGTAATGAACCAATAGGAATTTAGGTCTGCACTTGCATTCAAAGTGTGTCTAAATGGTATAAGCAACATATACCCAAATTTCAAGCTTCTATAATCAGTATGATGAGTATGATGAAGTTTTTTCCTTCTACTGAAAAACTTAGAATTTTGACTTATGTTGTTTCTCAAATGACCGATTCAATTACAAGTAAAACAGATCTCTACTATAGGATCTAAAATATCTAGTTGATAGAGCTTTTTATAGTGTTCCAACAGTTCCTTTCACATTGAAATTTGGCCTCACCCCCAACTAATTAATATAGTAATTATGGTAACTAATGTATAAGAAAGTATAATTGTTGATCTGACTTGTCTTGTACTCCTTAACAGGAGTCTCCAAGACATAATCTACAAAAAAATTTGTTTCGACTAGTGGAAAAATTTAAGAATATTACAAAAGTTACTGCTTAGCCCAATTATCAACTTTATTTTACAGTGCGAGCGTTGACATTTTTATTTTTGATTGGGTTGAAATCTTTTCTAGAATTATTTTATAATGTTAAATTAAAAAATAAAAAACAGAGAGAAATTATTGAGACATTTAATACATTATGAGATCTGTTGAACTTCAAGAAGTAACAGACGCTTTTTCAAAAACTGCAAATGCACATTTTTTGTGAATTAGGAAGCATATTATTATGATGAGCATAGAAATCAAAGTTAAAAGGAGGCATAATGTCTATCAGCACAACTAAAATGATAATCATCTTTTTATGTAAATTCATCAGGTCCTTGGATACTCTATTGTATCAGTTTATTTATAAATGGAAATAGAAATATTTTTATTTCTTGTGAAACAGATCATCATACTTGGTATCCGGACTTTACTGCTTTCAATACTAATCTAACAGTTTGCAGGAGGTAATTTATTTGCACTATACAGTCAAAAACTATCAAATTCTCTACCAATAAATTTCAAAGATACAATACTGGCAAACAAATTGAAAACTCGATTATTAGATGAATGGATTCAATTGAACAATAACTCGGCTATTTTCTTATATTCCTTATTTCACCAACCTTTCACATTTTCCCCTCTTATTTGATCAAATATGTTGAGAGGATAGTGTGAAACTCTAAGTACATGGACATTTATTGTAATTTTTCATCTTATTTGTGAGACTTTCAAGTTATGAAAAAATCTCATGCACATGCAAATCTTAATGTAATGGGTCACCCATTCACAGAAAAAATGATGTATTATAATGATTTTTATTATACAGAGTGTCCCATGAGTAACCCGACAAACTTCTAAGGTGGTTTCCTTCAACCGAAATAATGAAAAAAAGTTCATATAAACATACGTCCGGAAACGCTTTGTTAGGGAGTTACGGCTAGCAAAAAATTCCGCCAGATTTTCTGGGAAAGGACAAACGGAAATAAAGCGAAACTGATTTTTATGGCATTAAGTTAGGAGTAACATTTATTGAATTTTATGTAAAATGAACTGACAAATTGATTAAAACACGTCCCAGACCTCTAGAATCACTCATATCAGAGATATCAGACAAAATACGCAAAATTCTGTCTCGAAAAACATGCTTCGTTTAGATTTGATCTTCATTAACTTCGTTAAATGGGTATTAAACACGGAAACTTTATAAACAAAAATTGTAGTGAATTTAATTCTCAAGAGAATGATGTAGAATAGGCCAACAATAAACAAACACAAAGTTTAAAAAAATAATGTTTAATTAGATGAACACATACGAAAAATAAGACACAAACTGCAGCAACATCTGTTTATTAAATAAACGTTTAACGTAAAAACAAAACATTTTAATTGCTGAATCTTTTATTCCAAATACCTTGAAAATGGTGTTCAAAATGATTTCCTTCATAATTTATGCACAATCCAGCTCGTTTAATGAAACCATGTGTAGTCCTTCCGATACTATCTCGGTCTTTCTTAAGTAGGTCACAAGCGTTTAAAATTCGGTTCAATAATTCTTCATTGGAATTAACTAGTTCCAAGTATACAAGTTGCTTTGAATGACCCCACAGGTAATAATCCAAGGGATTTGAATCTGGGGACTTAGGGGGCTAGTTAGTAGGTCCACCTCGACCAATCCATCTGCCTGGAAAACTTATCTGCAAGTGCCCACGGTGTTGATTTAATTAAACATTAATTTTTTAAACTTTGGTTATGTTTATTATTGGCCTATTTTACATCATTCTCTTCAGAATTAAATTCCCAAGTTTTGCTTATAAATTTTCCGTGTTTATTACCCTTTTAACGAAGTTGATGTAGATCAAATCTGAACGAAGCATGTTTTTCGAGACCGAATTTTGCGTATTTTGTCTGATAACTCAGATATGGGTGATCCTACAGGTCTGGGACGTGTTTTATTCAATTTTACAGCTCATTTTACAAATCCAATAAATGTAAAACATAAATTAGCGCTATAGAAAATCACTTTGATTTTATTTCCGTACATTCCTAGAAAATCGGGCGAATTCTTTCGCTAGCCGTAACTCCCTAACAGTGACGTAGCCAGGGGGGGGTCCTGGGGGTCCGGACCCCCCCTTCCGGTCCTAAATTTAATATAATTTTCCATTAAATTAAACGTAAAATAAGACAAAGCACTGATGTTGGTGTTAATTTTCAATGACCCCCCCCGGTCAATCGACCACCCCCCCACCATTTCAAAATCTTGGCTACGTCACTGTCCCTAACAGAGCATTTCCGGATATATAATTATTTATATGAACTATTTTCATAATTTTGATGGGAGGAAATCACCTTAGAGGTTTGTTGGGCTACTCGTGGGACACGCTGTATATTTATTTTATTTATTATATTGGCATTGTTCCACTGATATTATTGCATCATGAAGAAATGCATTACTGTACTATGAATGAAATCATGTTTTGAATCCAATTTCAAATAAATAAAAAAAATTATTGAAGTTATTATTGACTGTAAATTAACAAGAATCATTGTTTTATACCTATTAATATTTTACCTATTAATCTGCTATTACTATGAATCTTTTTTCATAGAAGATGAAGCCCACATAGGTCTGAGACCGGTGCATGTGTGTATGGGTAATGAGCTGGAAGACGGTGATTGATGAGTTGGACCTACAGTTTTTGGTGGGTTCCGAACAATCGGGAAGTGATTTTCCAGCAGAGAACAGAGTGTTTTTTGCTGGCGATACAAAAAGTGCCTTAGCTTATCTTATCTGATTAGACAGATACCTGCTATGGCTCATGGTAATCAGTTCCCAAATCATGTTTTGAGTTTAGTTTGAAGAAAAAATTATCATCGATTTTTGTCTGAATTATTAGGCTTTACGTTAATTGATTAGTCACTTCTTCTGATGTTTCCAAACAAATCAAATTTTTTCCCAGTACATTTCCAAATTAGCGGGTGAGCTGTATGTGTTAGAATAACTAAGCGTTAAAATAGTATTGGATGAGCCTAATCTCTCTAATAGTATTTATTTTTAATTTCTCTAGCTCTTGCCTTTAAGACACTTTGATTTACGGAGTATTATTATTAGTAAATAGTAGAGGAAAGTACCCAAAGCCGGACCCCCATTTTGTTTTTTATTATAACATATCTAAATCATTCAAAACATCTGTTTTAAACACATGCAATATTTACTTTATCATGTATCTACTATTTGTAATTCACTTATGACAAATACATAATTATGTAAATTATTGGAGTAAAATTTTTTTTTTTAGTGTTTACAACTCTTTACTCACCTTTTTATCATTCTCCACATCTCCAAAGTATGGACATCTACAAGGCGGAGGTAGAAGCATCATAGAATGTCTTTCACCACTATTTTTCTCACTTATTCTATCACTGTTTGGAGAAGGCAACTTTTTGCTGACATCATCATTTTTCCCACAGAACTCACTGCTGGAAGTTCGTTCCATATCCACTAATTCACTACTACACACCCTTCTAATGTCCCCACAACTGTAGGCCAATCGCTGCATATGACTACAACCATAGTTCCCTACAATGTGATGAGTTTTACAACATTTGGAAGCAGTGGCACAATGGGAGATATCGGTTGTGGGGACTTCACAAATCCTCAAGTCTGTATTCCCAATGATGTTATGATTCGAACTACAACTAGAAACATTATTATTATGAGGGCTATTAACAGTTGTGGGGACATCCCCAACCATTATGGGGCCTTCATAAGTTCTTTGGTAACAGTTCCTCGTAGTGTACAGATTTGAACAGCTGGGAATATTATTGTTACTTGTGTGGACATCCTCATCCATGGCTTCACAGATTCTAAATTTTCTCAAAGTTTGCTGATGAGAACAAGTACACGCGTTATCACCAAAACTTGTGGGGACATTACTGGAAACTTCCCCACTTGCTTCATGTTTGTGCATTGTGGGGACTTCACAGTCTTTGCTACTACTTTTGTGTTTTAAAATGTTCCTAATAGATTCCTGATGAGAACAACTACACACACAATCCCTGACACTTGAGAAGATGTCCGAAACTTCCCTACTTGTGTCAAATTTGTCCATAATGGGGTCTTCACAGTCTTTGGTACCACTTTTTGAGTTGATTGTACTTGAAACATGGGCGCAATGATTATGTTTATCAGTCTTATGATTTCTACATCTGAGGTTACACTTCCTGATGCAACTGTACCTGGGCATCAATGATTGATGGGGGTGACTGTACCGTCTCCTATGTATCTTATGGTTAGTTTGCTGATTGTCAAAACGTTTATACTCTATGCTTAGACTACTTTTTGGGGTTGTTTTAGATTTGTTTTTATCCTTTTCTTCTGTGTTTTCTTCCTCTTTCCCTTCTTCTGCATCTTTCCCCTCATCAGGGGATGATGAGTCACTAGTTCCCCATCGATTTGAGGGTCCGTGGTAACTGGTTATCCTTTTGCGGATTTCAATTGAGGTTCTTTTGAGGGAATTTCGCTGAGGACTATCGACATGTATGGTTGAGGCACGAGTTCGACGTCGGCAGGCTCCTTTCCTCACCAGTCTGAGTGAGTGGGTTTTGAGAGGCAGCGTTGTGTCCGTCAGTGAGGAACCTGATGTGAGGAAGTTGATTGTGTTCTTTTCTTCTTTGAGGTCTTCTGGCCGGGGCGGACTTGTGTGGACTAGATCTTCTATGTGGTTTACTTCTTGTGAACTGGAAAGAAGAAAGAAAATAAATAAATAGATTGAAATATCAATTAAAAAATAAAAGATTGAAATTTTCAAGATAAAAATTAAAAAAATAACAAAGCATTAAAACACTACAAAGAGTTTCACGACAAAGAAAAACTACTCTATAAACTGAACACTATGACATTTAATCAAGCTAGGTACAGTCGAAACAAGGTATAGTCTGGGCGCGTGGCTCTGGTTTCACTACTAGCCGTCCTGTTAAAAGTTGACTAGTTGACCTTGAAGACATCTGCAGCGTCGCACGGGCCACATGTTTTTAGAAATGAGCGATAAACACTCCCCTCGCCATGGCTGACTACCAAACGGCCGTGCGCCCAGACTAATTGTTTCTACTGTACAGGTACACTCTAGGATACACGTCTCATGGGCATTCGTCTAATAGACGTTTCTTGTGCCTATGGACGAATTTTTGTCTTCAGACGTCTACAATAATTGATTTCTAAGTTGAATTAAACGTAGGTTATTAGTAACCATAGACAAAAGATTGTATGCAACGATTGTATTGTCCTATAAGTCACTCATAAGATTGTTAGGACACTCGTTTTGTGCCCTAAATTACATCTCTTTTGTGGCTTCAAAACAACCATAATACAATCGTTGTGCAAACTACTATTTATGTACATCACTATTGATACAAATTTGCTGTCTATAACCGTTATTGGCATCAAATTTGAACTTTTCCAATAAATAATAGGTTGATTGTGACTTTATTTGACTAAATTATGAGTTTTTGAAAAAATTTACAAATGTACTCTGAATTGAAATATTTTCTGTAAAGGTCTTAATTTTATTTGTACATAGACTAAATTTTCTTCTATATGAAGCAGTGTTTGTATTTTCTATTTATTTACACACATATATCTCAAATTGGAATTTTTGTGCACATTTCAAGAATACAATGAAGTCTCAAACATCTCAAATTTTTTTTGAGGATGTAGCCCACATAGATCTGAGACCTGTGCGTGGGTAATGAGTTGGATGATGGTGATCGATTAAATTGAAAATCGTGTTGAAAAAGATAAGAGAAAAGAAAGAATTTTGGAATGACCTATATTAAAATTAGTGATATACATTATCAATATAATACACGGAATGTTGGATTTAATTCAGTTAATTTTAAATTTAAACCTTAGACCACATGATTCATCATTAATAATTTTCATAAAACTCCAAGTTTAATTGTTTGACTTGCTTTCATTTCCAAATTCCTTTCAATTGAATAGCAAGTTGAGAAGTTCTCTAAAAATCAGAAGTATGAGAAATAATTGAACAAAAATAAAAGTTCTGAAAGTGCTCACTAAGCCATATTCAATAGAGCCCGGCCACTATGGAAATCAGCCAATAGCATTTCCTGAATTATATGGCGGCAAATTCAAATTCCAATTAACTTTGAACAGCTTTTTAATTCGCAACATCATCCGAGAGTTGAATGCCGCCAATTACTGAATTCAATTTCATGTTGAGCGCCGAATGTTGCTGGTAATCAAAAATTTCTGCAAAAGGGACAGTTTTGGGGATGGGGAAGAGGTAGGAGAGGTATCTGGGGGTTATGGGGAGTGAGTAGGAAATATAGAAGGGGTGTTGGGTGAGTAGAGGAAGGAAAAGAATGGGGAGGAGAAGGTGATGGAGAATGAGATGGAAGAGAGAAAGAGGAGGTGGAGGAGGAGGTGACGAAGGAGGAAGAGGATAAGGCGTGGTGCAGAAGAAGGAAGAAGAGGGAGGAGAAAGGAGGAGGAGGAGGGGGAGGAGGAGGAGGAGGAGAAGGAGAAGGAGAAGGAGAAGGAGAAGGAGAAGGAGAAGGAGAAGGAGAAGGGGAAGGAGAAGGAGTAGGAGAAAGAGATGGTGAAGGAGAAGGAGAAGGTGAAGGAGAACGAGAAGGTGAAGGAGAACGAGAATGAGAAGGGGGAGGAGAAGGAGAAGGAGAAGAAGAAGGGGAAGGAGAAGGAGAAGGAGAAGGGGAGGGAGAAGGAGAAGGAGTAGGAGAAAGAGATGGTGAAGGAGAAGGGGAAGGAGAGGTGATGGAGAAGGAGAAGGAGAAGGGGAAGGAGAAAGAGATGGTGAAGGAGAAGGAAAAGGAGAAGGAGAAGGAGGTGGTGAAGGAGAAGGGGTAGGAGGAAGGAAAGGAGAAGGAGAAGGAGAAGGAGAATGAGGAGAAGAAATGGAGAAGGGCATGGTGGAGAAGGAGAAGGAAAAGGAGAAGAAGAATTGGAAGGAGTAGGAGAAGAAACTCAAGGAGAAAGAAAAAGAGGAGTGAAAAAAAAGAGCATGAAGAGAGGTGAGATAGAAGGAGAATGGGGATAAGAAGGAAAGAGTGACGAAAAGAAGCAGGAGGTGATGACAGAGAAGAAGGATCGGGGAGAAAAATAAAAAGGAAGAGAAAGTGATGGGAGAGGAGGAAATTTGAATAAAGAGGAGTAAAAGAAAAATAAGATAAGAAGAAAAAAATAGAAAAAAGGTTTAGAAGACGGGTATGGTAAAGGAGATATCCCGATTGAAATGGATCACGCAAATTGCTGGTGAATTTTATTATTGTGGGTTAAACTCCTATGTTGTGACACAAGAATACTTAGTCTTTTGGATTTCTTGTTACATAACGATCTGCGTTGTTAATATTAGCTATTTATGGTAAACTCAACAACTTTCTAACACTTTTAATTAAGAATAAATTATATTTATCCATTCAAAAACCAACATGCCGATCAAGGACGCCTTTGAAGATGAGTCTCCATGATTCGAAAACCTTTGGCCAAAAGTGAGTAAAAATATTATTTATTCTCAATTAAAATTGATTGCAAGTCGTTGAATTTACCATAAAAAGTTAATACTCAGTGACTAGTACTTATCATACTTATAAATGGGGGCTTATGTGGGCTTCATCCTAGAAAAAAAAATCCACTCACCTATCAGGAATCTTTGGTGGCAGCGATTCGAGCCCCCGCGACAGTTTCAACAACTCGGCCCCGAATTGATGTAGGGCCGAGAAGGTAGAGGGGGGAGGAGGTTCCGTGTCCTGCAGCCAGAGGTCGTGGTGGTCCAGGGCTGACATCTCAGTCTCCTGAGAGGAGTGATGCAGGTGATGGGAGGGGGTCAGCGAGAGAGGGGCAAGAGGGGAGGAAGAGGATTGATGGAGGTGTCGCGAAGAAGAGGGTGAGGAGCCCTTGGTAAATAGGCGGCGCCAAGTAGAACGGCGAGCTGCACCTGAAACATGAGATTAGATTAGATTAGATTAGATTAGATTAGTTAGAATAGATCAGAGCTTCCCAAAGTGTGGTAAGAAATTATTCACGTACTTTAACGTTTTGAAATTGAAACTGCAAGGATCTGAAAACTTATCTGTGTAAGCAAACTTTTTCAGCACTATGCAGCATAAAAACTGCCAATAGAAATCGGTTGAAAAATGTTGCATTAAGATTAAAAATATCGGAAATCATTCCAAAAAACATTGGAAATTAGAAAATCAAAGAAACAACTTCATTCATGTCATTGACTCTCTTGGATTTGACTTTCATTTTATTTTGATGAGCCCAGTTTTTTGTGAAAGTACGAATAGGACTTATTTCAAATATTTTTGTGGGTATAATATTGTAAAAATAACTGCGGTTAAATGAATTTCTTTGAAAATTTTGTAGTTATATTAGTTGTTCCTAATTCATTTTTTGCAAACTGAATAGATGTATTGAAAGTAGCTCGGTTTGGTTAATTCACATTGGTCAAATTTACATAACATACAGTTACTGAGAGTTCTATGATAATAGAGAAACAAACCATATTTATTTGAAACAATTGCAGACCATAAGACTGATTGATTCCATACAAAAATAATATTTTATTTACGCCTCTAAAATTGGTATTTTAATGTCTCATTGTACAATAGTAATACTATGGGGATGGGCCATGGGACAGGGAAGAAAGTGAGGGGAAAAATAGGGGGTCCGCGAGGACGGCTTGGTTCCTTGGGGGTCCTTGGAGCCAATAAGTTTGGGAAACACTGGAATAGATTATCTTTCTCTATTCGTGTACATTTACAAATTTTGCATATAAGTGGTTAAAAACAAAGTTATCATCATATAGATACTATAGTAAACTTAGATTGTGCTATTTTTTATAATTCTTTTTTTTAGGATGAAGCCCATATAGGTTTGAGACCTGTGCGTGGGCAATGAGTTGGATGATGGTGATTGATGAGCTGGACCTACAATTTTAGGTGGGTTCCGAACCACCGGGAAGTGATTTTACAGCAGAGAACAGTGGCTTTTGCTGGCGATACAAAGAGTGTCTTGGCTTATCTTATCTGATTAGACAGATACCTGCCATGGCTCATGGTAATCACTTCCCAAATCATGTTTTGTATTCAGTTTGAATAAAATATAAAATTGAATGATATAATTATCATTGATTGTTGCCTGAATTAGGCTCTACATTAATCGATTATTTGCTTCCTACTGATGTTTCCAAACAAATTAAATTGTAAATTAAACCGATTAGATTGGTCACCCTTACAAAGAGCGCCCAAGAGAACGCAGCTTGTCTCTATCTGATTGAACAGATACGGAAATTATGTACAATGATATTATTTGCTCTGCTATTTGAATAGTATTTGAAAAATTAAATTAATAATATAATAATAATAATTATCTTTATTTCCGCAAATACAAACAAGCAAAAAAAAATACACAGGACAAAAAATTATACATGATAGAAAATAATAATAATTATAAAACAATCAATTATTTGGAGAGAAACCAAGAAGTTACAAAGAAAAAAAATACTTAAATCAACTTAACTATCATGTACAAGAAATAAAATGTTACAAAAAAAAAATTACCATGGAGTTAGAAGAGAATAGCGTTTTAAACTATCCAGATTTGAGAATTGATCATAGCATAGAAGCCCACAATTTCTCTATTTTTAGAAAAGCAACTCATACCTCATCACTCATGTCACCCTATATCCCACTAACTTGCAGCTTTAACTATACTCATGAGCAAATATCACTTTGTAAAATGGATTAGTACTATTATAGAGAAATAGCTATTAAAAATGGATATGTGATCATTGATAACAAAATTTTAAATGAAATAAGTAGGAGTCTAGCAACCGGTGCTAGCATTAACTGATACTGATGAAAGGTCATGGATAACGGTACCTTATCTTGGCACATTATCTGATAAATTAATTAGGAAATAGTTGAAAAAGAACGGGTTTGATGTAGCTTTTCAAACAAAACCGAATCTAAAGAGTTTTTGGGTGTAGTAAGGATGAAATTGATGTATGGGATAAAGGTGGAGATTATAAATTGAATTGCAGTGATTGTAATGTCTGTTATGTGGGCCAGTCTGGTAGAAGTTTCAAATTTAGAATATGTGAACATATTAGAGATTGGAAAACCCAAAAAGGAGACACAAATTTTCCAGATCATCTCATTACTAATGGACACAATTTCAAGGCTGTAAAAATGCCAAATTTCTGCATTTGATTGGCAAAAGCAGACAATTGAACATTTTTGAAAGCTTCGGAGATAACTAGGTTGGTAAAAAATGATTCCAATACTAATTTAAACGATCAAATTTATTTCAAACAAATCCAATACAACTTTTTTCTGGAGGATTAAGCCCACATAGGTCTGAGACATGTGCGTGGGAAATGAATTGGATGATGGTGATTGATGAGTTGGACCAACTTGACCAACTAAATTGGCTTCATCATAATTATTCTGGCATACATTTTAATAACAGTAGACTACTTTCGTGTTTTCCTCGGTTGACCTTGACTGCATTTCATTTAGCTTCAATTTTTTAATTCAAGTTTTTTACAATTCTAACCTACTTGTGTATTGTTCTTGTTTGTTACTTTCTGAAGTTCACGGTTTTTGGTTCTTGATTTTGAGACTTTTTGCTTGTTGCTCCTCCCACAAGTGGGCGTCTTGTTTGGCCTTCAGCCTATCACAGACCTTCAATGGAGGCCAGCCTATAAGAGGCACTTTCTCACTCAGCCAATGGTATCAATCTGTGTTTAGTATAGCCTATATACTCTGTACTTTAGTTTTAGTTCCATTGAGATTGATAATGGTGCAGCAACCGGTACCAGCATCTCAATGTCTTCAATAAAAGTAGTAGTGATATCTTCAAGTCTTATTATTCATGTTTCAATTAGCCTGCATTGTATTAACCGACTCATTATATACTACATTATCTTCTTTTTTTGTCTTGTGCTTTGTGCTCCTGTGAACAGTTCTGTGATATAAAGCACTTGAATAATTTATATCTCACTTATATCTGTAAACACTCAATATCACTCAGTGCTTGAACAAACATTGACAGTGTGATTATATTGAAAGCTATCAACCAAGGTAATAAGAAGACAAGGTAGTGTTCTACAGCATGATGCGCAGAAGCAAACTACAGTCAGCTGATGCAGTGACGTCATCCGGGTTTCTTTTCACCATTTCCTATCTTTTACATGTTCAATTGCATAGATTTATTAATCTTCTACTCAAAATCCAAAAAAAGTCCATGGTTTTTTGCAAAAATCTTCAAAAATTAAAAAATGCTCATTCTGTTGTGGTTGTTAGTACTTGAAGAGACCTTTAAAAATATGTAATGCAATAATTGAAAAATTTGTTCCTCTTCAGGAGTTATGAGCATTTCTAAGAATGTAATATGAATTGTATGTAAATGAATTTTTTTCCAGGTTAATTACTTGCCCTGTATAATAGCTAGGTGCGCCTAATTCGTTGTAGACATTCCATATTTGTGTACCAAATATCAACCAAATCTGGAGAATTTTATTTTTTGACAAAAAAGTGCTGATGTTCCATGGGTTTTTGCAAAAATCTTCTAAAAATTAAAAATGCTTATACTGTGGTGGTTGATATTACTTGAAAAGACCTTCAAAAATCTGTAATCAAATTGGAGAAATTCGTTCCTCTTCAGGAGTTATGAGAATTTTAATCTACAGCATTTTTTATACAATCACACAATTATTTAATTCAGAGCACTTGATAATGTTATAGCATGTACGTCACATGAAGGATAGTTTTTCTCGGGTTATTTTATTTGTCTTCAAACTCACTTTCATTAATTTTCAAGCACTTTGAAATATCAAATATTCAAGTTCTGTAGAAATAAAGCACAATCAGATAGATAAGCTGCGTTCTCGTAGGTCCTGTTTGTAACGGTGACCGATTAGATTGGCCAGCAAAAAAGACACTGTTCTCTGCTGAAAATCACTTCCCGGTGGTTCGGAACCCACCTAAAACTGTAGGTCCAACTCATAAATCACCATCATCCAACTCATTACCCACGCACAGGTCTCAGACCTATGAGGGCTTCATCCTCAAAAAAAAAAAAATTATATTTGATTTATGTTAATTTAATATATTTTTCTCCAATCAATTTCCTTGAAAAATGGAATATTGAATCTCTTACTGTACTTAAAAAATATTTGAAATTAATTTATAGACGAATAAAATAACAGAAACATTTGTGAAGTACTATCCCTGATGTGATGTTCATGCTATAACATTATAGAGTGCTTTGAATAAAATAGTTGTATGATTGCATCAAAAATGCCATAGGTTTACAGTTAAATATACCATGAACCATGGGAGACATTCAAGTTTCTTGAAATCGTATATCATTTGAGAAAAAACTGATAAAATATTGCAATTTAGCATGTAAAATTAATAATGGCGAAATCTTGAAAAGAGAACCGGATGACGTCACTGTATCAGCTGACTGTGGTTTACTACTACACATCATGCTGTTAAACACTACCTTGTCTTTTAATTACCTTGCTATCAACTAAATACATTAGAAATACAAGTATGAAACACTGATATACTGGATTGTTACAATATTAAAAAATTGTTAATGGGATATGAAAGCTGAAATAAATCAAATCAAATTAATTTAGAGAAGTGTTCTACTTCACACATGGCTCTTTAGAAATACAATAAAAATTTCTACAAAATTGCTCCACTCCACACATGGTTCATGTGCTAAAACGGTAATATTTTTTCAAAATCACAAAATTACTCACATAAATTTATTACCATTTTGTGTAATAATCGCACAGCTTTTATAATTTTCCCTCGAAGATTCAATTTGAAATTGAAAGCAGGCCCTAGAAAACAATTGATCATCAAGCAAATCTTTTATTTCATTCAATTTTAATGTATTACAATTATTATCTTTGATCAATCTTTTTTTGAATTACGTTTTATAAATCAACACTCAATCAATTTATTAAGTAGTAAATTCAATGGATGCTCATTTAACTTATTATTAAATGAGTATCATTTCCAGTATCCATTTCCATGTGTATCCTTGACTTTCCAGTCATTAATTTATGTTTCCTATGTTTCCCAGTACATGACTGTAAGGCTCCGACTACACGGTATAGCCTTTGCGTTCCAGACAGCGTAAATAACGCCTACCATATGATAAAAATTGTTGTCTTCTATCAGCTGTTCCTTCCAGGATAGATTTCTCCTTTTTGTGTCCTTCAGCGAGTTTTTACAGGAATGAGACCTAGCGCAATCGTATTTTTGCACCAAAAAGCTCCTATATTCGTAATTTCATTAAAATCGTTAGAGCCGTTTTTGAGATCCGTCGGACATTAATTTATACACTCATACATACATTCAGGAATTTCTCGTTTAAAAAACTGTGCGCAGGGTTTTCAGTCATGGTCTATTTTCTTAGTTTCTTCAGTCTTTAGGACTTCAAAATGTTAACTATTGCTGTGAGAAATTTTTTTCTCCAATTATTTAGTGAAATATGAGGATTCAAAGTTGAATTTTTTTGGGGAGCAAATAATTGAACCCACCTATGAGTGATTTTAAACTTTCAATAAATTTTAGTTTTTAACTAAAAGGCACCTAGAGGAACAAAAAGAAATATTTTTATTTCAATCTAAAAAATAGTTTTTTCAAAATACAATTTTCTAAATCTGTAAAAGATTACAGTTTTTCAAAAATATATTATGAAAAAGTTTCTTACTAAATTTAGATAAAAAATATGTCATTTTATTTCCCTCAGTTGTAGGTATCTTATAGTTACAGAAAAATTTATCAAAAGTTCAAAATCACTCATAGAAGAGATCAGTTCCCCTAAAAATGGAGAAGGCTAAGATTGCTATGCAGCAAATCAACAGGTGGTTTAATGACAATTCACTCAAGTTAAATTTAAGTAAAACAAATTTTGTCAAGTTTTCTGTGAGAGGAAATGAGAATGAACCATTAATGATGGGATGAGAGTGTCCTGCTTCTGATGTAACAAGGTTTTTAGGGATGGAATTGCAGGGAAACTTGAAGGGGGATGGCCACATAGAGAAACTCCAGAAAAGGCTCTACCATGCTCTCTTTGCTCTGAGGACTGTTAAGTCGAATTCGAACCTCAAGAGAGCTCCAAAGGTTAACCATGGTTATTTTCTATCATTGATTAGATATAGTAATTTGTTTTAGGGGTCAGGAGAAAATTACTTGTGCACAATCTTCAGAATGCAAAAAAAGCACTACGGATTCTTGAGGGGTTGAGTCCTTCTTCTTCTTGTAAGTCCATATTTAGAGGACTCCATCTCCTTACGATTCCGGCGATTTATTTCCTAGAAGTGGTTGCGTTTGTGTTCAAGAATGCAGATATTTTTAATGTTAAAACACATTGAGCGCCGTGAGGGCACCGGTGCCCTCATAACTGGGTTCCCAATGGGCCATGAGGGCTCCGGTGACCTCATGTAACATTTGTTTTAAATGGTTGTCTTTCAATCTGGCCTGTTAGTGGCATCAGTTTTCTGTTATTATTGGCCTCAGAAGGGAACAAATGAATCATTTTCACAATGGCCAACAGATCGCAGCAGTATCACAGCTCCTAACAGCTGGTGAAGTAGTGAGTATATAAAATTACAGTTTGTTTATATAAATCTCACTGTTTTTGATACGATATTGAGTTCATATTTGCTTATTGTATTCGTTTATTATTGAAAAATAGAAATTCATGACTTGACAGGTAACAATATTATATTTCTAACCATATAATAAGTTATTCAGATAGCCATTTGTTGATTTCCGCTATGCTAATTTTTCTGATTTACTCCATTATTATAGGTTATTATAGTTATAGTTATTCATAGTTTATGTTCAATACTGCAATAGTAAACTCCTGCTTCTTATTCAATAAACTTTCAGGGGAAGAATAAATATCAAGAACTTTAGAGAACAAACTTAGTGATGATGAGTTTGCTGGAACTAGACACACCCTGCTCTAGCCAGCAAGTGGTACAACAAGTCGAACAAGAAGAACAACAATTCACCATCTCATTGAGAACCCAAAAAGAGATAGGAGCAATAGAAAAATAAGACAGAGGTGTTCCACTTGTTACCAAACAGCATCTAGTGAAAAGGGGAGAGATTTTGCACAGAAAACTATGAAAAAATCTCAACCTTGTGTGAAGAGTGCCAAACGTTTTATTGTAGACTTGTTTTCAAGAATCTCACAAATGAACGTACTTGCTTACAAATAAACTTACTTGCTTACAAATAAACTTACTTGCTTATAAATAAACTTAATATATGCTCTGTTATGTTTGTTTGTCTCATTCCTGAAGATTTATAGTGAGGTCACCGGTGACCTCCTGGCCTCTGATGACAATTGTGTCTCTCAGGTGCCATGAGGGCACCGGCAAGCTCAACTTCATTTCCAAAAAAAGTGGTTTATTACAAGAAAAATATTTTTTTGGCACCTAAAACATGTTACATACTGTATTAAAAGACAAAATATTGAAAAAAGAAAATTGGCCTGGAGGTGACCTGGGTCGAATTTGCTGTGGCACTCAATGTGTTAACCGGATCAGTCATGCATAAAAAACACGAGGTGAAAATGCAGGTTAGTTTCAGCTCCCGATTCATAGACTGACTCTCCTTGAAAAAGGACCATATTATTCAGGACTCAAGTTTTATAAACCAATTGACGAAATAGTGGCATCCCGACATATATTTATTTATTTATATAATTTTATGTATAAAAAATTCAGTATTGCAATACTTTATATTAGATTTAGGACTTAATACATACAGTATTTTCTGCAATGTTTATTATTATTTTTTATTGTGAATAAACTCCTCTGGTGGTGCTGTACTCACAACCAGAGAAATTATTATTATTTCTTTTTATTGACAGTCGTACTATATTGCTTGTTATAATAACAAATTAATAATTAGGCCTATCAGGGAAGGAGTGGAGTATACCCGCCATTTTGTTAGTCACGTGATTCAAGTTTTGAAGAGCATGATAATGCGACTGCACATTCCTCTGAAGCCCTGTAGCAAATCAAGGGAAAGCCTCCTTCGGTGAACAATAGAAGATGAAATAAGAAGCCCCGAATTTAATAATTATTGGAAACTTGGCAACACCGCCTAAGCGGCTATAAACACCTTTCAACAATGAAGAAGAAGAATGGGGATCAACTTCGAGTTCAAAGTTTCAACTTTCTTCTTTGTTATTTTGCTTCACCCCATCCTTCATCGTCAGTTTCTTGTCCAGTTGTTTCTCATCAAAGTGGGAGACGGCATTATCGGGAAGTCCCACCTTTTTCCTGTGAGCTTTTCAGACAAAATATACTGTAATCGCCTCTGAGGCGGCTTTTTGAAGGCAGCTTTGTCTTCAAGTTTTTGTTCGAAGTTTTGTCCTGGGAGTGTTCTGTGGGAGAAGTTTGGAGATTGAGGAAGTGAAGAAGAAGCAGAAAGAGAAGGAGAAAGATGAGGAGAAGGATGAGGATGCGGTGATGGAGAAGTATGAGGAGCAGAAGGAGAGGAGGAGTAGAAGGAGCAGGATGAGGAGGAAGGGAAGTATAAAGAGTAGGAAAAGTAGGAGGAGAAGGAGAACAAGAAGATAAAAGAAGATGGAGAAGGGGAAGAAGAGGAGAAGAAGAAAGAGTAGGTGAAGGAAGAGAAGTAGAAGGAGAGGAAAGAGGAGAAATAGATGAAAGAAAAGAAGAAAAAATCAAAAGAGCAGGTGCAAGGAAAACGAGGTGGAGGAGGTGGATGGGGGAGAGGAGTTGCAGACGGAGAAAGAAAATAAAAAGGAAAATGAAAATGTGGATGAGAAGGAGAAGGAGCAGGAGGAGGAGGAGGAGAAGGAGGAGGAGGATAAGGAGAAGGAGGAGAAGGCGGAGAAGGAGGAGAAGGAGGAGAAGGAGGAGAAGGAGGAGATGGAGGAGAAGGAGGAGAAGGAGGAGAAGGAGGTGAAGGAGAAGAAGGAGGAGAAGAAGGATAAGGAGGAGAAGGAGGAGGAGAAGGAGAAAGATAAAGAAAAAGACAAAGGAGAACGTGATGAAGAAAAGGCAGGTTGAAGAGAATGAGGAGAAGGAGAAAGAGAAGGAGAAGGAGGAGAAAAAAAGAGAAGAAGAAGGTGTTGGAGGAGGGGGAGGAGGAGAATAAGAAGGAAAAGGTGATGAAGTAGAGGGAGGAGGAGGAGTAGCTATGGAAAGAGATGATGGTGAAGGGGGTGGATGAGAAAGAGATGGAAAAGAAGGAGAAGGAGAAGGGTGAGGAGGAGAAGGAGAAGGGGAAGGAGGAGAAGGAGATGGGTGAGGAGGAGAAGGAAGTGTGAGGAGGAGAAGGAGAAGGTTGAGGAAAAGATTAAGGAGAGTGACAGAGAGTAGGAAAAGGAGAAGAATGGGAAGGAGAAGGAGAATGAGGAGGAGAAGTTCGGTAGAAGGATAAGGGAGAGAGGAGAAGGAAAGAGAGAAGAAAAGAAGCAGGAGGTGATGACAGAGTAGGAGGAGAAAGATTGGGGAGAAAAACCAAAAGACGGAGAAGAAAATTATGGAAGAGGAGGTGGAGTGGAAGAAGAAGGAGAAAATGAAAAGAAAGATAAGAGGAAAAGAATAAATTGAAGAAGACGGAGATAGCAAAGAAGATATGTCGATTGAAGTGAATCGATCCAAGTGTTAGTGAAAGACTATATTGTGGGTCAAACTCCTAAATTTATTTTGGGAGAAGGCAAATGAGGAAGAGAAGAAGGAGGATAAGAAGAAGAAGAAGAGAAGAACAGGAGAAGAAGAAGTATAAGAATAAAAATGAAGAAGTTACTGAAGGATGAGATAAGCCTTCTGTTTTTTTCTTTTAACAATATGAATATAATCCAATTAAAGACTAATCTCACCCAATCTTGGAGACAGTTCACTTTCATAAGTCAGTCAGCTTTCTTCTCTCAAAATACAGTCTACTCAATCTCACTTTCATTTTACCCTCTCATCATCACCTCATCCCATTCAATCTCTTCTTTCTTGCTCTTTCGTATCATTTACCTTTTTCTTTTCTGACTCTCCTCCACTCTTCTCTCTTCTTTCAATTTCTCCTCCTTCAACACTCAATTCTCAAATCTCTATCTCGATGTATTTGTTTTCACAATTTCTTTCCTCAGACTTTTCTCTCAAGGCAACAGAAATTAAAATTGAAAGAATTAAAATTTTAAAATTTAAAATAAACATATACTACAACTATTTCTCTCTCTCTTCATCGTCCTCTGACCTCCTCAGCCCCTTCTTTCTCACGCCCACTCTCATCCTCTCTTCTTCACTCTTTCTATTTTTCTTCCTCTCTCTGCTTCTTTCGCTTCATTTGTAATTATATCCTGCTTCATTCTGTCAATAATATCCCATCTGTATTTTTCAGAAAATATTTAAAAAAACACACAATTTCAATTATGTTCAATCACTTCTAACTTTTTCAATTTGTTTATAAATTCTATTCTATTACTACTAATTATATAGTCTCGCAGTTCAAAGTAATCAAGGTTGAGTTTGAATGGACGAATTTTTGTCCAGACTTCGCCCTTTATTATGTAAATGCTTCACATGAAATTTCATTGTTAATATCCAAAATCTTTCTCATATACAATCTATTGTGTTGTTAATAATATGCTCTTTAATCGGTCACAATTATATTTTGTAAATTTACGTAAATAAAGTAATTTTATCCTTATCTTATCTTCTTTTCCATTTTCTTCTTCTCTTCTTCACACTGTCTTTCTCACCTCCTTTTCCAACACTTTTCCCTCACGCTCTCTTCTTTCTTCCCCTTTTTCAGCCACACTCTTCCATTCTGTCACTCTCTCTTACACCCTATCTCTCTCTCTTTTTTCTCTATCTCTCTCTCTTACTCCCTATGTTTCTCTCACTCCCTATCTCTCTCTCTCTCACACACTCTCTTTCTCTCTATCTCTCTCTTACTTCCTATCTCTTTTACTTCCTATCTCTCTCACTCCCTATCACTCTCTCTTTTTTATCTGTCTCTCTCTCTTTCTCTCTCTCTCTCTCTTAGTCCCTATGCTTCTCTCACTCCCTACCTCTCTCTCTCACACACCTTGTCACTCTATCTCTCTCTTACTTCCTATTTCTCACACTTCCTATCACTCTCTCTCTTACTCCCTATAACTATGTCTCTCTCTCTCTCTTACTCCCTAACGCCCACCCTCTTTTTCTCTCTTACTCCCTATTTCTCTCTCTCACTCTCTCTTACTTCCTCTCCCTCATTCTATCTATCTCTCTCTCGCCACACACTCTCACTCTCTCCTCTCTTCCCTCCTTCCCATCCTTTCTCTTTCACTCTGTCACTCTCTCTCACTTTCTTATGTATCCCTTGTATAATTTTATATAATGGTTCAATGAGTTTGGATATGGAGCTATTTACAGCCTCGCCCGAACCTAAATAAAGTACTTCATCTCCTTTTCCTGCCCTCTCTCTCTCTCTCCAGTCCTCCTCCTCCTCCTCCAGCCATCCCTGACTCAATAATTCCCATCCGATTTCCAGGAATCTCTGTTTATGGAATCAATGAATGAGTGAGTGAGGGAGTGAGGGAGCGAGGGAGTGAGTGCCGCCTTATCTTGTCTGCCTTCTGTTGCCATGACTACTAATTCTCGTCCATAATCACTTCTACGGCTTCTATTGCTACTGGATAACACCAAACTCAGCTTAAGTCCTCGCTAACTGATGCTTTCAACAATAAATGAATTGGCTACTGTGAATCATCTTTTGTTAGAGAATATCCCAGTTACACTGAAAAGGCACTGAATGGAACAAATTGAGAAACCGACTTCAAATACTCAAGAAATACTCACCTACTAAAAAGTTCAAAATACATATTTACTTGAAACTGTAAAAATAAAGGTAAAGATCTGAATAATGTATAAAAAAAAAATATAATCTAGAAAACACCCGCTCAGGTTGATATCCCCAACCATAAATTAATATAAAAATAGTTAACACACTACACTCAATACAAGCAATTGAAACAAAACAGAAGTTGTCCAATTTCACTACACTACACAAAACTAGATACCATGGCTCTGTGACTCAAACTGTTAGTGTAGTAAAATTTGATAACTTCTGCCTTGTTTCAATTATGGAGAGATTTCATTTTAATATTAGTTCTACCAATATTATTAATACAAGTAATCTTCTGAAGTCGGCGCCAAATTTTTTTTGAAGTCAATGATGAATTATTTGTTATATTTAAGAAGTTCATGGAAGATTTGGCGCCGACTCCAAAAGATTACTTGTATTAAATTTAAAATTTTAGTTTAAAATAAATAAATGCGTTATTTTAAACGTTTTTTTTTTAAATTGAAATTTATTGCCAAAAAAATTCTTACAACAATCTTGAAAAAAAGCACAGTCGAGTAACAAATGTAGAGTACATATATACAAAACATACACTAAATTGTATAAAAAAGAAAATTTCTGGCACTGCCAACAAAAGCTTAGCTTGAGTGTTGGCAGTGAGTTGCAGAAAAGAAAAGAAACAATTTTAAAATAAATACAATAGAAAAAGCTGTAAAAACAAACATGATTGAAAATAGTAAATCTATGTAGGTACTCCAGTGGAAAAAATGAAAGATTGTAGTGAAGGACTACAGAAAAACAAATAGTAATGAAAAAGTGTAAAAACTAACGCTAAACATGCAGAAGACAATAAATTTGCTATTGATTGATGATTGCCACATGAAAACAATACAGTATGTTGGGCTAGTACAGTGATAATTTGTATTCATGCTTAACTTTCCTAAACAAGGCTAAACTACTGTTGAACAATATCGAAAAGATAATCTGTTTCATTGTATACTAAGTTTGTATACTTGTTTTACTAAGTGAGTAGTTAATTTTTGAGTATCATCAAAGTCGGTTTCTTTTTTGTTTTAAAATTTGTTTCATTTATACTGGAGTTAACCTGTTGAAATGGAACTTACCTCTTTCCATAGGTGGTGTATTGAACCATTGGCAACTAGTATCTCCCAAATTCTGCTGTTGCTGAGCTAGCAGCCTGACGGTGAGTGCAAACGTGATCAGCATTACGCCCAGAGGAATGTAGAAGCTCACTATGCTGCCAATCAGCTTGTAGACAGGGTCGGGAATCTGGCAAACTCCTTTCACTAGTACCTGGTTGTAGTCCTGAACAGAAAAATTACAATTGTAAAAAAGTGGAAATAATGAGATAAAATAGAACAAAATTTATAAAGGCTGTGCTGAGGGTTTTGGTCAAAAAAATGTTTTCGAAGATTCTTGCATTGGATATTATTGGAGCTTTGAAGTGCTATATTTTGCTGTGAGGAAATCTTTTTTCTCTAATTATTTTGTGAAATATGGGCGTTCAAAGTTGAAATTTTAAGATACGATAATATAAAACCTATTAAGGCTGTACGCAGGGTTTTTGTTCATATTTTTTTCGAAGTTTCTTGAATTGGACATTATTGAAACTTTGTAATGTTATCTATTGCTATGAGGACATCTTTTTTCTTCAATTATTTTGTGAAATATGGGGGTTCAAAGTTGGAATTTTGAGATAAGATAATATAAAACCTATTAAGGCTGTGCCCAGGGTTTTTGTTCATAATTTTTTCCAAGTTTATTGTTCTAGATGTTATTAGATCTTTCAAATGTTATCTATTGCTGTGAGAAAATATGTTTTTCTTCAACTATTTTGTGAAATATTGGGGTTCAAAGTTGAAATTTTTGGTTTTAGGGGTGGGGGCAATTAATCTCACCTATGAGTGATTTTGAACTTTTATAAATTCCTTGTAACAGACATATTAAGGAATAAAATGGCATAATTTTTATTTCAATCTAACAAATGGTTTTTTCAAAATAGAATTTTGAAAAACTGAATTTTTTTACACATTCAACAAACTTATTTCGAAAAAATAATTAGTTTTTAATGAAGTGAAAAATAATCTAGATATCTTCGTTATAGAAAATTTATTAAAAGTTTAAAACCATTCATCGGTAAAATCAATCGCCCCCCAAAACCGAAAAATTTAAAATTTGAACCCCATATTTCACAATTTATAATAATTCATGAAAAAATATTTTCCTCATAGCAATATATAACATTTCACAGCCCTGATAATATTAATTACAAGAAAGAAAAAAATTACCAAAACCCTCTACACAGCCTTAATAATAAATATCGGGATTCATCACAGGATTTTAGATTTATATTGTGGAACTCCATAGTGGAAATGAATTTTATTAAATAATGAGATATGAAGGCACATATTATATTATTATCAAGCCCAGTTCAGATTGGACAATTTTGTGTATAATATGACCTTCACTTATAGTTGATACTTCTCAACTCTCCAAATCCCTCTTCTCCTCCTCCTACTCCTCCACCTTCTCCTCCTTCTTCTTCTTCATCTTCTTCTTCTTCTTCTTATTTTTCTTCTACTTCTTCATCTTCTTCTTCACTTTCTTCTTCTTCTACTTCCACGTAAAACAACCGGACAGAAAAAAAGAAAGACAATTGAAGAACACAGAAGTTTTTCGATTCAGATGTTAGTGTCGCTCTTTGACTCTTTGTATTAAACTTTTGTACTGTTACACTCGAAGGGGGCCCCACCACCCTCCAAACCCCTGACAACATAATTTACCACCCTTACACCCCCTGCTAGCCCCCCTAACACTCCTGACAACTACCTTTCAAACTTTTCCCGAACTAAAAGTCCACGAGTCGCTTCCGGCTTGCATATAGTAACTCATCGTCACAAACACAAACATACTCAAGTGAACACAAACATAGAGCAATAAATACATTTCTCACTCTCTCTCACTCCCTTAATCCTATTTCTTTCTTGCTCTTTCTCACGCTCTCCCATCCATTCTCGCTCTTCCCCACTCACTCACTCAGTAAAGAGCTTGACGTTCGACTAGCTGATCCTTTTCTCTTCTTCTTCTTCTTCTCATTTTCCATCATTTTCCTTTTCTTTCTCCCCTCCTTCTCTTCCATCATTGTCTTATTCTTCTTCTTCATCTTGTTTTTCCTTCTTCCTCTTCTTCACCTCGTTCTTCATAATCTTTTTCTTCTTCCTATCCTACTCCATCTTCTTCTTAGTTTAACCTTAACATTCTTCTCCTACTTTTTCTTCTTCTTCTTCTCTTTCTCCCTATCCTACTCCATCTTCTTCTTCTTCTTCTTCTCCACTAGCTAGTTATTTCTTCTCCACTTCCTCCGTCTTCTCGTTCTCTCCGATATCACCTTCTTTCCCATCTCCTCATTGTTCTCCATCTTCTTCTCCTCCTTCTTCTTCATTCTCCTCTTTTCTTCTTTCTCTTTTTCTTATTCTTCCCACCCTGCTCCATCTTCTCCTTCTCCTCTACCATCTTTGTTTTGTTTCCCATATCTCCTTCTCCTTCTTCTCCTTCTCTTTCTTCTCCTTCTCCATCTTCTCCTTCTCCTTCTTCTCCTTCTTCTCCTTCTTCTCCTTCTTCTCCTTCTTCTCCTTCTCCATCTTCACCTTCTCCTTTTCTCCTTCTTCATCTTCACCTTCTCCTTTTTCTCCTTCTCATTCTTCTTCTTTTTCCCTTTTCTTCTTCTCCCTCTACTTATTCTTCTTACTCTTTTTTTCCTCTTCTTTCTCTCGTTCATCTTCTTCTCCTCCTTCTTCTTCCTCTTCTACGTCTACTTTCTTTCACTCCTGTCATTCTGCTTCCTCCTCTTTTTCTTCCCTCCTTTCTCTCCTCCTCCTCCTTCTTTTCTTATTTATTTTTCTCTTTTCTTCTTCTTCTTCTTCTTCCTATCCCACTCCATGATCTCCTTCTCCTCCGTTTTTTTGTTATTTTTTCCTCCATCTTCTCATTCTCCTTCTTTCTCTTTTTCAAGTGGTCCTTGAGCTGGGCCTAAAGTCCTTTCCACAACTACTAGTATGTATGAACTTAGCATGAGACTTCCTTGAATCAAAGGTCACTCTGATGGCTTCCCAAGTCTTCCTTGAGATAAAGATACTTCAAGGTAGATCAACAGAAATACTATCCTCAATCAACCGTCTCAAGCATAGCTCAAGGTAACGTTCTTGCTCTGAAGTTGGTATCCTACTTCACAAATCTATTCCAAAATAAACCTCTTTCTAATACTTGAGAAAATTCTATAAAAAGTCCTACATTTACAACAATTGAGCAAGTCCCCTATCACGAAGAGGTCCTACATTTCAAACAATTGAACAAGTCCCCTATCACGAAAAAGTCCTATATTTGGAACAATTGAAAAAGTCCCCCATCACGAAAAAGTCCTACATTTGGAACAATTGAAAAAGTCCCCCATCACGAAAAAGTCCTACGTTTGAAATAATTGAACATTCCCCATCACGAAAAGGTCCTACATTTGAAACAATTGAACAAGTCCCCTATCACAAAAAATCCTAGAAGTTCTACATTTACAACAATTGAACAAGTCCCCTACCATTATAAAATCCTGGAAGTTTTACAATATTATTGAACAAGTCCTCCATCACGAAAGAATCCTAAAAAAATACCACATTTACTACAATTTGTTTAACTCACAGGAAAGAATTGATATTCAGCTTAACTTTCATAAAGATATTAGTTGGCTTTTACTGATAAAACGTTGAAATTCAGCTTTTCTACCGTACCGATACAGTAAATATACACATACTCGTGTGTGGTATTATATATATAGTGTACAGTGCATGAAAGGGCTTTCATTACGATTTATATATATAGAAATATATAGATATATACGATTTACAGAGCATAAGAGGGCTTTCAGTACTTGAATAACGAACGGTAAAAGCATTTGAGTACATTTGCTATAGGTCCATATCAATGAAAAAGAAAGAAATACATGGGAAATTTTCATCCTCGAACATTTCCGATGCATAAAAATATTGAAACTGAAATAAATCGAGCGTATAACGTGATTTTTTCGCACTCCCCCCGTCTATAGAAAATGCTGACTTGCACAATGTGATTCAATTCACCGTGATCAATGTCGCATTTCAGTCTGCATTCTGATAGGAGTTTATTTTCTCCAATAAATACTCTGGTAAATATATTTTATTTGGTTGGGTGTTTTCTCGAGAAGTTCCAGTTATGGATCGAGTAGTGTATTTAGAATTATATTTAGAGTCAACCTTGAGTTTTCCTTAACTTGAAAGTGACTTGAACGGGATTCAATCAAAGGCTTTTAATCAAAACCGCAAAGATAAACAAACAAGATGGAAGTTGGAAGTACTGAATTAAACTGTGAAGTATTAGAGTGATGTAGTAGTATTACTACTATATATATATAATAGTATATGTAATATATGTAATAGTATTAGTAGTACTGTATAGTGTTTATAAGAACTAATACATAATTATTTATCTATTTCAGATTGAAAAAGAAGAAAATGAGGAAGACAGAAGATGAGAAGAATGTGAAGATGATGGAGAAAAAATAAGAAGATGATAAAGAAGAATGAGAAGATGAAGAATGAGAAAAAGAAAAGGAAGAAGAATGAGAAGAGTAGGAAAAAATGAGAAGAAGAAGAGGAAGAAGGATAAGGAGAAGAAGATGGAGGAGAAGAAGAAGGAGAAGAAGATGGAGGAAAAATAAGAAGACGATAAGGAAGAAGGACAAGATGGAGGAGGAGAGAAAGAAGAGGAAGAAAAAGAGAAAGAAGATAGAGAAGGTTGAGAGAAAAAGAGGAAGAAAAAGAGAAAGAAGGTGGAGGGAAAAATAATAAAACGATAAAGAAGAAGAAGAAGATGGAGAAGGAGAGAAGAAGAATGAGAAGATTGAGGAAAAAAGGACAAAAGCAGGAAGAGATAGGGGGATAATAAGGAGAAGGAGATGGAGGAAAAATAAGAAGACGATAAAGAAGATGGAAAAGGAGAGAAAGAAGAGGAAGAAAAAGGGAGAATGAATGAGAGAAGGAGATAGAAGAAGGAAGAGTAGAAGATGAAGGAGGAGAAGAAGATAGAGGAAAAAATGAGAAGACGATAAAGAAGAAGAAGAAGAAGAAGATGGAGGAGAGAAAGAAGAGAAGGAAGAAAAAGAGGAAGGAAAATGAGAAGTGTAAGAAAAAATAAGAAAAAGAGGAAGAAGGAGGAGAAGAAATATGCTTTCTGTTTAAAATCTATATGCTATAGAGCAAGCAGATGCATAGACTTTCGTGTTAGCATTAGCGTTCTCGTTAACGTAATTTTCTTCGAATTCTCCAACAGTTATGATAATGTTGTTGAAGATCCATCTTGTTTCCACTAATATGTAATAGAAACTTAAAAAACACTTTTAAGTGGAAATTAGTTTTCTGAATAGACAAATTGCACAAAATAGCAACAAAACCAATCACTCAAACCAGCAACAAACAGGATGACAACATTATTGACAACCCCCATACATTCATCACACTAACATACCTCAACAACAAAAGTCACAAAATAGCAGCATAATTCAGGAATTTCAAATATAAAATAGCTTACAGAACAACTAACTCACTCGAAAAACACCTGCATTCTCAGACAACACCTCAAAACAAGTACAACAGATCTAGAATTTACAAATTGAAATGCAATGACTGCAACAAGTTCTATATAGGACAAACTGGCAGGACATTCACCACCAGATTCAAAGAACACACAAGAGCCATCTCAAGCATTAATTCCACTTTTGCTAAACGCATCATTTCAACAGGCCACAGTTATACAGACATTGACACTAATTTAGACACACTACACTTCACTCACAAAAGCCAGAAACTCAATGTTTTAGAACAATATGAGATTTACAAATACGCAAAGCAGCAACCTGACATCATTTTAAAAAAGATCAACTATCTTCTTCTCACATACCCTCTTTGACAAAATAATCCCAATTCAAACCTCTCGCCTACTTATCCCCCCACCCATTCAACCCTCCAACATCCATAACCCTAAAACTCATGCCTTAAATCAGTGTACTGCGGGTTGTCTGACAATGCTCTTGACAACAGAGTGAAACGGCCGTCATGCCATAACGTGAATTAATTTCCACTTTAAAGGGTTTTTTAAGTTTTCATTAGTTATGATAACGTAACGTTATTATGCAAAGTAAACGTTACATCTAAAACAAAATATTCAGACTCACCTTCGAATAACGTAGACTTAGAGGAAGACACATAGCGATGGAGAGTAGCCAGACAAACGCTATTTTGAGTATGACCCTTCTACGTGTTTTGTTACGTCCGAACTTCATCGGATAGCGCAGACTGAGATAGCGGTCCACGCTAATCGTGCACAGATGCATTATGGATGCTGTACAGAAGAGGACGTCCAGTGAGATCCAGGTAAGACAGTAAACTGGCTCCAGGGGAAAACTTCCTGCAACAATTAAAAAAATGAACCTAATTAATCCTTATTAATTAACAATCTAATATCAAAACTGACACTATTAAACAGTGGATCGGCCCTCTGTCGGCTCATTGGATAGACTATTTACATTTCGTTGGAAATATTAAAAGATACAATCTATCTTTAAATAGAAATATTAAAAGTGATCTAATGGGTAGAGCTAATGAAATGAAATTCCAAGTGATGCATTTACATGAAAAGGCGAAGTTTGGACAAAAATTCGTCCATTCGAGCACTTAACCTAGAGGAGGGGGAGGAGAAGAAGGAGGAGGAGGAAGGAGAGAAGAAAAAGAAAGAGATGTAGGTGACTGATGGAGCGGTAGATGGGTGAGGAGAAGAATTACTACTTATACATCGAGGAACTTATACCATAGATTAAGGAGTAAGTTTGTAAGTTATCCTTGATGGTTAGTCTATGGCTCTATGCTTAAACATGGTGGAAAGACGATTTTCCCCTATCGAAAGTAGTTTATTCCTTATACAAATCTTTCCATGACAGTACTCCCCAAAAGCTTTCAAATTTGAAAAATTGTTATAACTCTTCAATTATATTCTAATCTTGTTAATCGTGTCTAGTAAAGCTGAATTTCAGTCATAAACAAAAGTCACGTTATAATTTTAATCGCAAGAGGTCCATTATTACGCAGCTGAAAAATGATGACTACAAAGCTTGCCCCTCAAAGCATCAGAATAAATCTGATAACCAGAATTCTGTCATTAAAGGCTTAAAAGTTTCACATTAAATCTGTTGAAAGCTCAACGACTGCTGTGGTACTTCAGATAAGTTGTATTTTATGGCTAATTGCTAAACTGCCATAACAAAGAGAAGAATAGTGAGTGGAAGGAATAGAGTGAGAGAGTGATTGAGAGAACTTGTGGGAGGATATAGAAGGAAAGAGAGTGTGAGAAAGAGATGGAGGAATGAGAGAAAGATTGAATGGGGGAGAGAGATTGAGAGTGAGAAAGAAAGGAAGATTGAGAAGGAGAGTCAGAGAGAGTGGGAAAGTGATAGAGGAATGAGGAAGAATGAGTGTGAGGGAGGGTGGAATGATTGAGAGGGAGTGAGAGGGAATGAGAGGGAAAGAGGTAGGATGAGTGAGAGAGAGCAAGGGAGGAAGTAGAAGTAGATTTTCGGAAACTTCCATTGAGGAATTATTGGAGCATGACGAAAGTAGTCTCAGAGTGGAAAGCCTTTGATAAGAAAGTTGGAAGGAATTGATGGGGAAAAGGGTTGATAAAAAGTGTAACAGGAGGAGGAGGAGGAGGCTGAAGTGAAATAGGAGGACGATGAGGAGTGGGAAGAGGAGTGGGAGGACGAGAAGAAGACGTAGGTGGGAAGAGTAGTGACAGAGGAGGAGGAGTAGAAGGAGAAGAAAGAAGAGGTAAAGTAGAAAGAGGGGGAGGAGTAGAAGGAGAAGAAAGAAGAGGTAAAGTAGAAAGAGGGGGAGGAGTAGAAGGAGAAGAAAGAAGAGGTAAAGTAGAAAGAGGAGGAGGATAAAGAGGAGGATGATGGAGAGGAGGAGAATAATGAGGGTGAGAGAGGAGGAGGAGGACTAGGAGGTAGAGAGGAAGGAGGAGCAGAAAGAAGAGGAGGAGTAGAATGGAGAGGAGGAGTAGAATGAAGAAGTGGAGAAGTAAGAAAAGGAGGAGGAGTAAGAGGAGTAGGAAGAGAATGAGAAGGAGAAAAAAGAGAAGGAGGATGAATAGGAGGACGATGAGGAGAAGGAGGAGGAGGAGTGGAACGACGAGAAGGTGGAGTAGATGGATGGAGAGCAGTAGTAGTGACAGAGGAGGAGGAGGAGGAGGAGGAGGAAGAGGAGGAAGAGGAGGAGGAGTAGAAGGTGGAGAGGAAGGAGGAGCGGAAAGAAGATGAGGAGTAGAATGAAGAGTTGGAGAAGGAAGAAGATGAGGAGAAGAAGGAAGAGGAGGAGGAGGAGTAGAAAAACGAGGAGGCTTAGGAGGAGGAGAAGAAGAAAGAAGAGGAGTAGGAGGAAGAAGAGGAGTGGAGACAGATGAGTAGGATGATGAAGAGGAGGACAGTAAGAGGAGTAGGAAGAGAATGAGGAGAAAAAAGAGAAGGAGGACGATGAAGAACAGGAGAAGGAGAAGAAAGAAAATGAGAAGAATATTAACAGAAAAAGGAGAGGAAAAACATCGAAGGAGAAAGAGGGAACGATGAAGGTGAAGAGTGGAAAACAAAAGCGGAGAAGAACCAAAAGAAGAAATAGAATTGGATAAAAACAAATGAAATAAAAGGAATAATTGGATTGAGAGCAACGAGGAGAGAAAGTATTTAAAGTTTAATATGCAAGAATAAAGATATTAAGATGAAGAAAGGCTGTATGGAATAGGAATAACAAGACAAATAAGATGATGAAGGAGGAATAGGAGGAGAGAAAGATAGAGAAGAACAAGAAGAAGTAAAAGAAAACTGTAAAATTTTTCAGAAAACGCTCTTCATTCTTCATAATTATTCCGGATTGACTGCATTGTTATTATGTACTGCCATCATCAGCAATGAAGAGAGAGAGAGAGACAGAGTGAGAGAGAGTGAAAGAGAGTGAGAAAGAATGAGAGAGCGAATGAGTGAGTGGTGATAGAGAACATCACAAGACTCTCCAGAACCTTCTTGAAAAGTATTCGCAAAGTATTCGCACACTCTCACTCCTCACTCCGTTTCACTCACTCACTCTTACTCCTCTCTCTCCCACTCATTATCACTCTCTCACTCTCAGCTCTGCCTCACTCATCACTCATTCCCTCTCACTCAATCACCAGTGTTGCGGTCAGAATCTCCAGAGAGCCGTGAACCGAACTGCAAGAACTTGAAACTTTACGATTTAAAGTTGGTGCGCCACCGGTTACTTACTTAGTTGCTTCCAGTCATTAATATGCGTTACTAAGCCAGCGGCGAGTTCTCCGAGCTAGCTTAGCATGCCTAAAGGTCGATTCACGCACATCAGTCACGGCGCGACTCAGGTCCGAGCTATCCGTCTCGTCACAGTCATAAAAATATATTTTTATCTGAGTTCCCGGTTACGCTGTCTACACTCGTCCGGCGCCGACCCGTCAGGTGACTGATTGTTATCGAGACGGAACTGTGACTGTGACACGCCGTAACTGATGTGTGTGAATTGACCTTAAAAAGTAACGGACAAATAAAAGAGAAAATATTGCAAAACTATCCTAACAAGTTAAAATATGAACGAAAAACCAAATATTCCAGTAATGTTGTTTGCCATCAAAATCGTACTCTGTTGACGAAATGTGACGTGTTGAGTCTCTGTCCAATGTATGCTGTCAAAACTAGTTAGACAAGTTTCAGAGAAAAACTTATGTGCGCGCAGATATCCATCTAGATATAAACCCAGCCTTTCACGTACACTGTGCTAGCAGTGTCGAGATGACATGCCATGGCAGACTAGTAGTTCGTTCTCGTTGTTGCATACGTTGGCCCCCCGGTAAAGGCGGTTGTTGCTGTTTGCGTGAACACTATTAAGGAGAAAAATATGACTTGATTTTAATGTTCTTTAAAAACTTTGTTGAGAATACTTTTGATTGAAATAACGAAACTGTAATTATAAGCTTGAGATTTTCTTTCTTTCCTAGAAAGAAGTGATAGCCGAGTGCCGTAGCAGGTATCTGTTCAATCAGAGTCAAGTTACGAAACTCCTGGGCCATCTGTGTAAGGGTGACCGATTGAATTGGCCAGCGAAAAAGACTCTGTTCTCTCCTGTAAAATCACTTCCTGGTGCTTCGAAACCCAACTAAAACTGTTGGTCCAACTCATCAATCAACATCATCCAATTCATTACCCACGCACAGGTCTCATACCTATGTGAGCTTCATCCTCCGAAAAAGAGGAAGTCAAATTCGTTTTTTGAGTATCTTTTCAAATATTTTCATTCAGAGACATTCTTCAGACAAAATATTTAGATATGACATACTGTGCTAAAAAGGTGGCTGGAGTAATCGAGAGACTAGAAGAAATAAGACAACATAGCTTCATGATAAATTTTGAGGAATTCAAAGAATATTAAGAAAAATGGTGAAAATTATTTGTCGCTTAAAAACCCAAGATAATGCTGAATAATACAGAGAATGAACTAGACAACAAATGTCTGTTCGCTGAGATTTTAGAGAACATTTCAATTCAATTAAGGAAGAGATTCTAGTCTATGAAAAAACTAGATTTTTTCTGCTTCTTAGATATAATTTTGTCAATTTTTCAAAAGATGTGGAAATATTGTTATGTAAGATTAACGAAGTGATTACTGCGGTCAATACATCTTCCGGTAGATTCTATGTAACTGTTTTTTGTTTTCTAACGTTTAAGCTAGAATGTAGAGGAAAATAATTTTAGTTTGTTATGTAAAAAGAATATGTTATATGTTATTGTGGAATAAAGATGATTTTATTTGATGATTTGGTTGCGATAAGCAGCGTTCAACCCTCGCCTTGCGGTTTATCTGGAGACTTTAAGAATGGTTACTTAGAACTTCATGGAATAGTCTAGAAAATGGAGAATGTTTTTTCTGTTTACTTTAGAATTTGATGGAAGGATATCAAACACTCTAAATCTTTCTAGATTGATAAAAATGTATATAAAGCGAACGCTCATGTAAACTTTTGTTTAGTTCATTGCTTGAATTTCGTTGACATAACAAGTGGCAGTACAAACGTTTGTTGTGTTGAAGTGATAACCGCAGTATATTGTGACTGTATTAGTGAGACTTCTTTTACATTTTATAGAAGTGAACAAATAAATAAATGTTTAATTTCTCGAAAATGACATAATATAAAACACATCACATTCCAATTCATTGTACAATTTTTAAGAGTTCGTCACATGAAAAATGACCAAGAGAAGAATAACTTATAAATCATAAATAATATATAACTTGAAAAATAATAACACAAAATTAGAAATATAGATTTACAAAGTATTGCCATTGACGAAAAAAATAAATGCAAGTGAAGCCAACCAATTAAAAATGATAGGAATATACATACGGTACTCAAAGAAGGTGAGACAGCAAGTCAACAAATACTCATTGCTTTGATTGTAATACGGTGACAGACTTAGGCAACGTAAGTATTAATTGTTTTAAACAGAATTTATTAATTTCGAATTCCTTTAATTGCTATCAGTTTATACTGAAGACTTCCGCAATGGCGGATATTGACAACAGTATTTAATAGCTGATGGAAATCGATGAATGCTATTGTACAAAAATATCAGTCACCACCGGGAATCGAACCGCGGACCTCCCAATTGCCGGTCGGGCGCCTTAACCACTAGACCATGGAGACCTTTCTGCACAGTAGCATTCATTTTTAACTTGGCCATATCGGCTCGTATCTCACAAGTTAGTTAGAAGTTACTGACAATTGAACAAACTGACAAATTTACTTGAACAGAATTTATTCATTTCGAATGCCTTTAATTGCTATCAGTTTATACTAAAGACTTCCGCAATGGCGGATATTGACAACAGTATTTAATAGCTTGAATGCTGTTGTCAATATCCGCCATTGCGGAAGTCTTCAGTATAAACTGATAGCAATTAAAGGAATTCGAAATTAATGAATTCTGTTTAAGTAAATTTGTCAGTTTGTTCAATTGTCAGTAACTTCGAACTATCTTATTAATTGTTCTTTTTAGACGTTTCTTCTTGAATTAATGGACAGTTTATTGAACAGTTATTATTTAATATTTGATCAGCTTTTTAACACTTAGTGATTGAATTTTGTACAGTGATAAATAAATCGTTATTAGCTGAACATTATCGATCTATCTGTTTCTGACTGCTATATTTTGTGTAAGATATTACTGATTACTGCGTGTTGTGGATAATTTGTGTAAACAAAGTGCGAGTGTTTATTTGAAGTGTTGACAGCATTATTTTAGAGATAGAACCCTTAACAATATATTAATTTAATTTCTACCAACCTTTATAATCCACCAACCCACAATGGACTTTATAATATCAAAATACTACAAAGATTCAGAAGGCTGTGAACGAGCAGGTGCTTTCCAATTAAGTTTTAGCAGAAAAGTGATTAAATGAGAGTGGGTGAATGTGAATGGGGAGCTACAGGGCGCTGCAAACGAAGAGGACTTAGCACATTGAACTGTGCTTGATTTCATTACCTGCTGCAAACTCTGTGAGGTTACGGATTCAAATTCATATATGGACACGAATTGGAATCTAATCATGATTCCTACGAACCTGGTGAATGGTCCAATTCCATTTGGGTGGTCATTTTGGGTAGAGTGGGAGCTTAAATCCCCGTCAAAGGCACTACTGATGTGGAGTGAAATATGTTATGAGGATGTATTTAGACTTTGGGGCTACTTCGAATTTTGAATGCATTTTGGGGTCCTGAGAAGAAATGTTAATTCATATATAAATGCTGTTTAGATTGCTCTATTGTAGCTTGAGGAAAATAATTGAGTTTTGTTAGTAATTCGAGTAAATTTCTACACCAATTGTGTTGCTTAACAAACGTCTCTGTTGAATTAAATAGAAAACTTTCTTATCAGGTGATTTCCTTATACACAACATGAACAGTTAGATTAGATTAGATTATCATTCTTTATTCATGTAAATTTTCAAATTATGCATATGAATGGTTATAAACAAGATTATTAACATCACATAGATACAATAGTGAACTCAGATAATGTTTTTTTTTATAGTGCAAGATATTATGTACAATGATCTCATTTGTGTGATCCTAATGATATTAACAATGGTAATGAATATCTGAGTGTGAACTCACCTGTAAACCTTATAATTACTCCATTGTGGCTTGAGGTGAATTGAGTTTTGTGAGTAATTTGAGTAAACTTCTTCACCGATTGTGTTGCTTTTTGAAAGTCTCTGTTAAATAAAATTAAAAACTTTACACCTGCAAACTCTATAATTACTCCACCCCATATTCAATCAGAATGATATTTTCTATTTGCTCACGCTAATCTACGATATATCCCTGATTGATTAGGCAATTGAGGTTCCTGATTTTACTAGAATAATGTTGTTGAAGAAAGGAATTTCCATTGGATTGAATGAGGTAGACTGCTTGGACGAAGTAGCACACGGGTATGCTAGATAGTATACGATCTCACCTATGCAGCCAGACATGATGATACATCGCTCATTTTTAGCAACTTTGTTTTAGATGATTTAGAAATAAATGTCAATATAGGTGCACATTGTCCAATTCTTAAATCCGTTGAAATTAACGATGAATAGTCTAAAATGCCAATTCTTCCAATTCGAAAACAAACATGATTCAATTGAAGATAGGACTATGGACGTGTTTGTGAACAATAATCAACTAGATCAGGAAGAAAATATTGCATTTCTAGGAGTTTGGTTGGATAGACGATTAACCTGGGCTCCATATATTGAGGAAATATGTTGTAAAATTTCATCTGGGGTATTTGTGCTGCGACAGTTTGATAGATTAAATGACAAAAAGTTACTTTCCACAGCTAACCATGGGCTCTTACTGTCACATATTAGGTATGCTATCTTAGTATGGGGTAACTAATCAAAAAAAAACCTGGAAGGATATTTAAGATCCAAAAGAAAGCGGTTAGGTGTATGGAAGGAGTAAATAGATTAGACTCATGTAGACCGTTCTTCTAGAGACTTGGTCTACTAACTACACCCTGCTTATATGTGTATGAAGCTACTTTATATGTGAAAACGAATGATATTAACCAAAATCTTGACGCTCACGATCATAATACAAGAAGTCGAGGTGATTATCACTCTTGTTGAATCACAATAGTAGTTGATTCAAACTAGAACCTGATTATATTGGTAGGAGATTCTATAACAAGCTACCGCAGTCTTCGAAATATAGAAATATCCAAAAAGCAATTGAGAAAATATTCAGTTGATCAAGCTTTTTATAGTGTACAAGAGTTCCTTTCGCATCAAAATTAAGCCTCACCTCAACTAATTGATTTAGTAATTATAGTATCTAGTGTATAAGAGTATAATTGTTGATCTGACTTGTCTTATACTCCTTGAATGGAGTCTCCAAGACGTAATCTACAAAAAATAGACGATTATTTTGTTGATCTTGAAAGATTTCATGAACAACCTCAGTCCAGTCTGAAGTGTGGGTGCAGTGTAAATGACGTTGATAAGATTAAGAGATCAAAGAAGACGGGAGAAGAAAAATAAAATGTAGAAAAAGAAGAAGTTGGAAAAGAAGAAGATGGTGGAAGGAGAAGAAGCAGAAGAGGAAGATGAGTGCAACGCCTAGATGATGGTGATGATGATGATGATGATGATGAAAAAAAGTAAAAAGAAAAAGGAGAAGTTGAAGTTGAAGAAGTAAAGGGAGAGGGTGAAAAAGAAGTGGAAAGATGCTCTTGAAAAATTCTCAAGATGAGATGGTTGAGAAAGGGGTAAAAAGATTAAGGGAAAGATAATATCGTGGATAAGAAGAGAATGTGTGTCTGTGGAAGAGGTGAGGGTGTGAGAGTGTGTGAGAGCGGGTGAGAGAGAGAGCGTCAGAGAGAGAAAGATTGATTGAGTGCGAGGAAGTGAGTGTGAGTGATTGAGCGGGAGTGTGAGAGAGTGAGAGGAATAGATAGAGATCGAGTGAGAGAGGAAAGAAAAAAGAGGGACTGAGAAAGATAGTATGAGAGAGGGTTTGGCAGTGTGAGGGCATGATGGAATGAGGGCTGGTGAAGAGAGTAAGAGGCGAGTGCTGAGAAAGGCTTCATCTTGCTTTAAGATAATTTCAGAGGAAGGAAAATATTCATTAGAGCCCCATCCTGTTGACTTGGGATGATTAACCAGAACAAAAGTGGCCTCCTAAACACTCTCAAAGAGACGCTTAATTGGGTTCCTCTGCTTTTCCCTTGTGTTTTGAAATGAATCCACCCACGTTTTAAGGAGGTTGAATGAAGTGGAAGAAGTAGAAAAAGAAGGTAGAGGAGAAGGAGGTGGATGAGGGGGAGGAGGAGAAGGAAAAATAAAGATGCTGCCTTGAAGAAGCCAGTTCTTGAAAGAAAACTCAATTTTACTTTTTCCCAACCATCGGCCACAAACAGAGAAATTAGTATTTTCTACACAACTGATCATGAAAAAGAAACATCGTCAGGTTGAGAAATATCTCAAATATCTTTTACTTTCCTCAGTTTTAGGTGATTTGATGTCAAAACATGTTTCCAGTTAGAGTTTTGTTTTTTGTTTCGTGTTGATCCACATTAGACTATAAAAGCCAAATAGCTCTCACTGACTGACTCACTCACTCATCGCCGTTTCTCAAAAACAACCTGGAAAGAGTTCATGTTCATTGGAGAACCTAGACGCGTTCTAAGAACGGGTTTTGTAAATTTCCAAAAAATTACCTTCTGTAATTCCCACACAGGATGGTGTCAGTAGTAAGTGTCTAATTTTACATCTTATTTGTTTTTTCTGGTATTTATTGACCAACACTTTTCCAAAACAGACTCCGTTACAGATTCAATATATATATATATATATATATATATATATATATATATATATATATATATATATATATATAGACATTTTATTTAAAATAGTGACCATCGTTGCCCAGATATAGTAATAAAGATTTAATGAATAATTAGACATGAAGTTCTCACAACCACATTCATTAAAAACAGTGAGATACTGATTTCGGTTGTTACACCATTATCAATCTCAAAGAAGCTTAAACTGAAGTACAGAGTAGCTTATATTATGCACTAAACAGGGAATGATACTTTTGGCTGAGGGAAACAGTGCTGACCTTCATTGAAGTTCTGTGATTGGCTGAAGGCCAAAACAAGGCACGCCTACTGGTGGGTGGAGCAACAAACAAAAATAAGAGTCAGAATCAAGAACCGAAACCGATGAACACATAGATAGCAACAAACCAGAACAATACAAAAGTAGGCTAGAATTTAGAATTGTTAAAATTAAAAAATTGAAGCTCTGAAATACAGTGAAGGTCAACAGATAAACTTTAAAGTATCGTTATTTAAATGTAGGCCAGAATTATGATGAAACCAAGTTAGTTTTGTCGAATTGGTTGAAATAAATTATGAAATATATTTCCATCATTCAGCAAAACTAACCTGGTTCCATAATTATTCTAGCCTAAATTCTAATAACGGTACTTTCGTGTTTCTCTGTTGACCTTCACTGCATTTCAGAGCTTCAATTTTCAAATTAAAAATTGTTCATAATTTAAGTTTGAAAACAAGTACATTTTAGAAAACAAGCTCAAATCAACGAAAATATGCCTACATTCATTCGTAATTTTCTTTAATCACTTGAGAAATCAGGGGAATAATAATAAATTCATATCAATCTCGTATTACTAATTAGAACAAAAAAGAAATTACCCATCTCGTTTTAAGCTTTTGTACTTTTGTATAAGGCTTATACAGTAGCCTATAATATAGCCTTTGGATTAGGAAGGCTGAAGTAAGTTCAAATTAGTGATAAGAATTTAGAACGGAAGGGTGTTTTGTATTTATATATCAGAAAGATATATTATGGGTGCAGCATAAAATGTATGGGTTATTTGAAATCTAAAACTATAACTTTTGAAAACGAATCATGAAATTGAATGAGCCAAAGTGTCCAGTAACTCACTCCATGTCCAGAAATAACCGTATGAAAATGATCGTATACACCTAAATAAACCTGTACGGAAAAACCGTACATAAATACCGTACGTTCCTACAATTCACATTGCGTTGTCAAATAAATAATAATTGCTTTGCTAAACAAGCTTGCCGGCCATTGGGTTTTTTGTGTCCTGCGGTTGAGGGTGAATTACTGTGGTATGAGAAGTAATGGTGACCTGATGGAAAAGTGGGGGGGGGGGAAGGATGAGAAAGGGGAAATTGTAGGTTGAATGAAGGGGGTGTGAAGGGGAAAGGGGAGAAAATAACCTAGTGGAAAGAGACTCAATGTTAGGGGAAAGGGGCTTGTATAAATTTCGAAATCCCCTTCAGTGAAGCAACAGGTGCAGTGGGGTTTTCCCCCAGCTAGGGGTTGATGAGGGAGCAGAAATTGGGTCGAAGCACTTCCCCTTTTCCACTGAAATAGGGTGGGAGGGTGGTGAAAGAATTATTAGGACAGTTTTACGTTAATAATGTGAATGGGACATCGAGCGGGGCTGGAGGTACAAATCCTGTATACCATGGCCGGCTATAATCCCTTAGTCCTCTACCGCTAGTGATTTCCCTTATTCCCATATCCGTTATTTGGGCCAGCGCAAATGGAACGTACATGACTTTTTGTGAAGCATAGTAATAAATGATAGTTGCCAAATAGGAATGAAAGGTAAATCCAGTTTGTTCAATGTATCAAAAAATACAAATTTTTCTGCTTATTGGTGATTGTGATATTCTGAAAGAAATCCCTTAGTAATAAAAACTTGGTATTGTCACTATAACGTTTATTATGGGGGTTAAGATACGATAGTTTCGGCTGTTACACCATTCTTAATTCTAAACTACAACCGAGAAAAAGCAGCCTGTTATTAAATTAATAGACTACTGTATTCCAAAAAATAGGACTCCATAAGGTTGGCTGTATATTATAAAAAAGTGTTTGCAGTTTGTACTTCCTTTCCTAGCACGGCTCTGGTGTAGTAGAAGTAAATAATTATAATACTAATTATAATTTCTCTAGATTATGGAAAACACATCCAGAGGAGTTTATTGATATTAGCTCAAACATTATAAAATATTATCAAATAGGAAACACAGTTATTTGAATGATAAATTGAAAAGAATATGACTCCCCACTATAAAACTATGTGTAGGGGTGATCATCAATTTAAACCAATTTGATCATCAATTAGATCAGTGGTTCCCAAACTTTTTTGCCTCATGGACCCCTTGCCATGATTTTTGGTTTTAGGTGGACCCCCTGCATAAATGTCATTAATTATTTTTAAACTATAAGTTGAAATGTGTATTTAAAGCTGACGAAGTAGGTCTACTACTGCTCACAGTAACCAATTCAAATTGTGGTGAAGAAAACATTAAAAAGCACATAAACTTGGTAAATTTTTGTAATATAGTCTAATTTTAATTTAAACAATCAAATAGGATGGCATATTGTTTTTGGTTATAATGAAATAGTATTAATGGAACCTAAGAAGTATAATGGCTGTATTTTTAGCGGTATTTTATTATCAGCATTGTGTCCTTTGTAGTAATTGCAACATTCGCATCTATTAAAATCAGCAAGGCTGCTCAATGTGGGCAAACACGACACTCATTGTTAATGAAATGTGATAGAGAGAGAATTGAAGAGAGGAGGTGGAAAATAATAACAGTGAATATAATTAATTTTTTTTAGAATATTGCATCAAATTTGTGACAAAAGAGCGATACAGATACAGTAATCAGTAGCGTAGCGAAAATATTTTAATGAGGGGCTTATTGGAGATTTGAGGGCCCCCGGGGGTCTTAGGGTGAGGGGGGCCCGGGGATCCTCCCCCGGAAAAATTTTAATAAGTAGTTCCACTAACATCGTATCCCAAGAGATTCTACTCATGTCTAGAAAAGCATTAATCCATTTATTTTAGTCCACATTATGGGAAAATTTTTGAATTTTCGTTGCTGAGAGCTTGATTTGAGACTCAAAATCAGTAATTTTATACAAGTATTTATTAAAATGGAGTTTATAAATTGGGTAAAGTGAAAGCTTAAATTCGATAAATCACTGCTTTTATGAATCGTTTGCCTAAGAACTTGAACCCACTTTTCGTTTATTGTTACCATAGTTAATTGATTAGTTGTGAACAAATTTCAATGCATAAAAACTGAAAAAATACCACTTTTATAAAGCCAATTTAACAAGTTATAGTGGTTTCAAATTATTATTACAATCAGGGCCACCCAGAGACATCTTAGTGGCCCGGGACAGAGTTGAGGCTGGAGGCTCCCTTACACCTTCACCCTAAACACCAATTTTCAATTAATGACTCGATTTCCCAACTAGCAAATCAAATCAAAATCAAATTTATTTCCTTTTTGCCACAATACAAAATAAATATTGAAGAGAAAATTTTACGTTCTAACATATTTACAAAATCAGGAAAAAACCTGCAAAGGCATAAGCCTGAGCGCAGGAAAGGTAACAAAAGCATACGCATAACTTATTAAGTTTATAATAATAATACATAATGAAATGAAGATGAAATTTTTCTGTTGTTAGTTAAGTGAAAAGGAGGAAAATGCATGACACTAATGACGGATGAACCATTTGTCAATGAAAGGAATGGGGATGATGAGGGAGTTTATGGATTTGAAAGCTACAGAGTGATACAACAATATAACGATATTTTATTACCGTATGCATTCAGGAGGTAAAGGAATAGAAATAATTTTTTTTTTAATAAAAAACGGAGCATATGTCCTAGAATATATTTAATGTTGGTGCATTGGAAATAATCCATTGATTAATTTCCTTGATTAAAGACTTGGAGATTTTATTTCTGATGAAGTAGCTTGGAATTATGTTAACTAATTTATTTGATGTGAAATTTAGTTGTCTGTCGCAAACCGTCAGTCTTGATCTGGCTGCTGTAAACATTATTGAGGTTTCTCTTAAACTGTACGGTGTCTTCCGTTGTTGAAGCTTGTCTTTATTTTTGTTTATATATAGTATGACATTTTTCAAGTACAACTGTTTAATTTTTAGAACATCAAATTCACAGAAAAGTGCATTACTGGGATAACGCCTGGGTTTGCCCAATATCGCTTTTATAAGATATTTCTGTGTCACAAATAATTTATTCAGATGGGAGTTTAAAGCTCCACCCCATGCCTTGATGCCATACTGTAATACACTTTGCGCATAAGCATAATAAATCATTTTTGACAGATTAATATTTTTCAATTTGCTGACACTATGGAACTTGTAAATTAGGAATTTTAATCTATTACATAAATTATTAATGTGTGGATCCCATCGTAAATAAGGGTCTAATATAATGCCTAGGAATTTAATTTTTTTTTCACTTGATATTTTTGGGCAAGCGCAGTTCTGATCTACATTGGTTAAACATGATGTTGAGTGGATAGTCAGGTTATAGTTATTATCAGGTTGCCCAGCCGAGTTCGGAGAAAAAGTCATGAAAAGACTCTTTTTTGTGTTAAGTGTTAAAGTGTGATTATCTAGAAAAGATTTTATTTTATTCAGACCTAGCTCACTATTTTTCATTACATCAGGCCATGCATTGCCACTGAAAATAAGCGTTGTATCGTCAGCATATGATATCACCTCACAATCGTCTATTTTTAAATTCATCATATCATTTACATAAATTAGGAATAGGATCGGAGATAATACGGTACCTTGCGGCAGGCCATAGTTGGAACAATACATTTTACTGGTTTTGTTTTCAATTGTAAGGATTTGCGATCGGTCTTTCAAATAATCATTAAACAGCATCAGCGGTATACCACGAATGCCTATGCACTGCAACTTGTGTAAAAGCTTAGGATGAGGTATGGTATCATAGCATTGCTTAAGTCTTTAAGCTATGCCTAGTTGCCTTCTGTAAAAAAATCTGTGTAACTAATTTGAATTTTTTCTTCAATTTAAAGATAAAATTCGAATGTGAGCCAACTGATAACCATTCGTCGAAAAAGCTGTGGAAGCTAGGGAAAAGGGTACTGAGTGGCACCAGAGAGAGCAATAAACTTCTCTTCTATTTTTGTGTAATCTTTTGAACTACCGGTACTCACTAATATTGGAATACCGTTATTTAAAATGTGTAAAATTATAAAAATTATTATGACTTTGAATGGAACTTGGTTCAACTTGCAAAGAGCGAATGAATTAATACCACATCCAATTCCAAACTTTAACTTATAGTCATTTTGTAATTACATAAATAGATGGTGACAGAGCCTCAAAATATTGGGTATTCTGAAAGAAATTGTTCTCAAGTTCTTGAAAGTGCAACTTTTAGCTTTTTTATGGCTATCAACCCTCATAATTATTATTTGTTGATTGATTCATGGCGTGACAAATTTCACTATCACAATAAAAGTCTTTGGGTTATCAGATCTGAACAGTAACAGAAATCAGCATTTGAAGCCCGTCTGCAAAAATATTAAGAGACCTTTTCTCCTTTCAAGCCTACTGTGACAACTTCATTCAAGTGGTCTGGGGAAATTCAAACCCATGTTTGGGAGCTCCAAAAGTACTGGGACCCACCAGCATTGTGGGGTCTTTGAAGGCCCAAAGCCGAGGCAATTAGGGGACACTTATGTAGAAACGTTGAAATTTGAAAATATTCTAGATGCAGCCTATTTGAATCTCTACTTCGCATGACTATACTGGCAATAAAAACGGGCCCGTAGGGCCCGCGGCCTCTAGGATGTTAGGCTTCTAAGGGGCCTCTAGAGGTCCAAACTGGAAAAAAGAGGCCCTGGAGGCCCCTAGCTGTACAATTTTGGGCCCCTTATTTTAATTTTGTTCTATCACTTGCTTACATTTGTAAAATGATGTGGCCCATTGACGTTCAGGCCCAAGGAAACTTGCCTTGTTCGCCTCATCCCCTCTATAGCTTTAATTAGAGTATTATTTTAAATTCCTGGATTTCTTGTTCCATGACGAACTGCGTTGTTAATATTAACTTTTCATGTGAAATTTAACGACTTGCAGTCAAATATTTGTTAAGAATAAGTATAATAACTCACTTAATCCATAGATTCGAAAGTACTCGGCCAGATTAAGTGAGTTATTATACTTATTCTTAACAAATATTTGACTGCAAGTCGTTAAATTTCACATGAAAAGTTAATATTATTTTAAGTTAATTAAAGTATTAAAATTATAGTTTTCTCTAGCTGTAACATTATTTAAGCTACTCTTCACATACGAAAACATTTTTCACCTCTAGTAACCGATAATATCGTATTTTTATTGATGCCTCCCTACTCATTTTTGGAGCCTCTTTCACAGTCTAAAGGGGGGTGTTCTAACCTGGTACCCCCCCTCCCCCCTGCTACGCAAATGACAGTAATGGAGTGTTCTAACAAGAATATTAAAAATTGATTCCAAAAAAGTTAATCAAAAGATAAGAACAAATTTACTAGAATTGAATAGACTGCTAAGATTCCTAGAAGTTCTTGTAAACGTGGAAAATAAAAACTAAACACCAATACTATAGCTAGAATTCATTTTTGAAATAAATGTAATTTATTGGGCACAGATTTGTTTTCCATCAGAATAATTTTGAACAATTATTAATTGAATAACAAGAGCTTGCTAGAATGTTAAAGAAAGACGGTATGGTTTGTTAATTTTAAGACATTAGGTTCCTTTTCCTCAGAATAATAAACCTGAAATAACTTGAATAGTTTGGTACCTACCTAAGTTGTTGAGTGACCTACCAATAAACGCTCCTTTTTGAAATATGAATACAAGGTTCCTTTTGTTTATAACTTTAAAATATATGAGGCGACTTTTGCTTATAACAACATTGCTGAAAATAGCTTGAAATTTAAAGTACCTGACTTGTTTAGTCACCTACCAGTAAATGCTAATAGTTTTAAAATATAATAGAAAGTAATTGAAGAATATGGGGCTTGACTTTTCTCATGATAATACAACTAAAAACGGAAATTTATATCTGGTAAACCTGAGCTGTTTAGTCACCTACCAGTGAAGGCTTATAATTTTCAAATATAAGAAAACTAAGTATGGATGATTCTCTGATTTAAAAATGTTTTCAAATAGATATAATGCTTGCTTGCATGTACGTATAACATTAACAGTATTATACAAGTACATAAGTAGCCTACTGGTACTCTGTGATGTTTTCCATTACGAAAAACATGACGAACAATCTAACATAAAAAATGACACTGTATTCCTATTCAAATTATGATCTTTACTCACGTATACTTAAGATATTAGAGGGTTGCATTTCACTTCTAGGCTGATGAAGATTCTGTTTAGAAGTGAAATGCATACCTCCAGTACCTCCAGTATAAGTGAGTAAAAATCCTAATTTACTTAGAAATATACAGTGTCCGTTTTGATATTAGTTTGTACATAGCATATACCACGCCCCGATCCAAAGACATTCACTATGGTGGACCCCCATTAACATATCATGGACCCCCAATTTTATTTTTCACTGACATGGACCCCCTGGCAGGTCCCCGTGGACCCCAGGGGGTCCACATGGACCACTTTGGGAACCACTGAATTAGATCAAGCTAATACTATTCCTAACTAGCAATTTTAACTAATAAAATAATAAAAACTATTTACTACCTAAAGTATGCTTAATCGTATTTCTATTCACATCCTATTTACTATGAGCTCCTCACTACGATTGACTCCAATATTATATAACCAATCCCTCATTTTTTCAAATCTATTAATATTGTCTTCATCCTTTATTACCAGTGAACTCTAAGGCTCTATAAGAACTCTAAGAATCGAGGCGCCCTGTCTATTCCTTCCATCAATCACCTCCCGGTGGTTCGGAACCCACCTAAATATTTAGGTCCAATAATCATCCAACCCATGACCGAGTCATGGGCTTCAACCTGGGCTTCAACCTTCAAAAAAAAGAAAGAAAAATATTTTTTGGAGGAGAAGAAGGAGGAGGAGGAGGAGGAGAAGAAGAGAAAGAAGAAGAAAAACAAGAATAACTGCTTGTCAGACATCATCACGCAGTGTGGGAAGGTAGGTCGGCAGGTAGGTGTAAGACACAGTAAGTACATCCATCCTTCAGCGGAAGGTGACCGCAGACCCCCCCCCCCCCCCACACCTCACCATCATACACCATCCTTATCTCACTCAGCTATCAGCAGCACTTTGAGCGCTGACCACAATCAGGCTGGCCAACTGACTTATTTCGCTCGGCTAAGTTGGCAACAGCTCTGCTCAGCAGCACATTATTCAGCACTCAGCACCCTTGGTGAAGGAGAGGAAGAAGAAGAAGAAGAAGAAGATGAAGAAGAAGAAGAAGGAGGAGGAGGCAGATGAGAAGGGTGTAGAGGGGGGTACCTGTCAGCAGACGCGAGTTTTGAGGTTAGGCTTAATAATTGTTGTAGGTGGGAGGGGAAGAGGGGTGAATGCTTTCTTAGCTTATCTATGACAGTGAAGAGAGTGGCATGTTTTGGGGCTCACTATTCTCCTTTTTCTTCTTATTCTTCTTGATATTTTCTTCTTCTTCTTCTTCTTGTTATTTGCTTCTTCTCTTCTTTTCTTCTTCTCTTCCTTTCTCCCTTTCTTCTTTTCTTCTCTTCTTTTCTTCTTCTCTTCCTTTCTCCCTTTCTTCTTTTCTTCTCTTCTTTTCTTCTTTCCTTCTTTTCTTCTATTCTTCTTTTCTTCTCTTCTTCTTTTCTTCTTCTGTTCTTTTTTTCTTTTCTTCTTTACTCCTTTTTACTTCTCTTCTTTTCTTCTGTTCTTCTTTTCTTCTTTCCTTTTTTCTTCTATTCTTCTCTTCTTCTATTCTTTATTTCTTCTTTTCTTTTATTCGTCTTTCCTTCTTTTACCTCCTCATCTTCTCCTTCTTCTTCTTTCTTCTCTTCCTCTTCATCACCTCCCTCCTCTTTCTCTTTTTTCTTCTATAATAAGAATCAATAAAAAAAGAACCAAATTCAATAATATTCAACTAGCAATGGATATATCAATTAGGAGGAGGAGGAGGAGAAGAAGAAGAAGAAGAAAAAGAAGGAGGAGGAGGAGGAGGAGGAGAAGAAAAAGAAGAAGAAGAAATAGAAGGTGGAGAAGAAGAAGAAGGAGAAGGAGGAGGAGGAGGAGGAGGAGGAGGAGGAGTAGTTGATGTAGAAGAAGGAGGAGTAGTTGATGTAGAAGGAGGAGAAGTAGGAGAAAAAGAAGATGACGGAGGAGCTATATTTTACAAGGAGGAAGAGATATTGAGAGATAGAAACAGCTGCTTTGTTTGTGAGAGAGAAAGAGATGTAGAAGAGATAGATAGAGAGATATAGTAGAGAAAGTGAGAGATAGTAGAGAGGAAGAGAGAGAGAGATAGTACAGAGAAAATAGAAAGAGAGAGAGAGAGATATGAGAGAAAAAAGCAGAGAGAAAGAGAGAGAGATAAGAGATATATAGTAGAGAGAAAGGGATATATTAGAGATATATAGTAGAGACAGAGATATATATAGTAGAGAGAGTGAGAGAGTAGAAAGAGGGAGAAAAAGAGAGAAGAAGAGATATATATATAACAGAAAGAGGAAGACATATAGTAGAGAGAGAGGGACATATTAGAGATTTATAGTAGAGAGAGATATATATAAAAAAGACAGAGAGAGAGAGAGATAGTAGATTAATATAGTAAGAGAGATAGTGGAGAGAGATATATATATATATTAGAGATATATAGTACAGAGAGAGAGGGATATATTAGATATATATATATATATATATAGTAGAGGGAATTAGAGAGAGAGAGAGAGAGTAGAAAAAGAGAGAAAGAGAATGATGTGTGAGGTATATAGCAGAAAGAGAGAGAGAGATACATATTAGAGATATATAGTAGAGAGAGGGATATATTAGAGAGATATATATAGTAGAGATAGTGAGAGAGAGAAAGAGAGATAGTAGATAGAGAGAGTACAAAGAGAGAGTAATATGAAAGTTATTTAGCAGATACATATATATATATATATATATATATACATTTTTTTGAGATATATAGTAGAGAGAGAGGGAAATATTTGAGATATATAGTAGAGAGAGTGAGAGAGAAAGAGAGATAGTAGAGAGAGTGAAAGAGAAAGAGGGGTAGTAAAGAGAAAGAGAGAGAATGAGAAACAGCGGTTTTGTTTGTGAAGGAGAGAGCGTGATGATTTTTTTTGTGTATGAGAAAGAGAGTGTCAAAGAGGCAGTGAGTGAGATAGAGACAGAGAAATGTTGTGTGAGAGAGAAGGAGAAAGAGAGATTGTTTGACTGATTGAAGTTTTGTTTATCTCCCGGAAAGCGTGGGAAGAGGAAACGCTGACTAAATATTGTGTGATAATTTATGGGTGGGAGAGAAGGAACAAAGGAGCTAGTGAGTTAGAAGAAGGGAGTTGAAAAGAGGAAAGAATGAAGGAGGGGAGTGTGTTGAGAGTGGTAGGAATGGAGAATAGCAAGGAAAGAGGAATACCGACTAAATATTGTGCGAATTTGGGAGAGATTGACAAGGGTGTAAACAAGGAAGAGAGTGAAAGAAAGAAAGAGTAAAAGACAAGGGTGAGCAAAAGAAACAGAAAATGAATAGAGTGAGAGGAAGGAAGAAGAATAGCGTAGGAAGAGGAATTGTCGACTAAGTAGTGTGTGGGAATTTGTGGTGATACGGAGAGAATGAGATGAGAGAGGGGAGAGGGTTAGATAGCGTGGAAGGGAGTGAAAGTGGAAGAGAGAAAGATAGTAAGAGAGGGATTGGGATTGAGTGAGAGAGAGGGTATGTAAGGGAGAAGAATAGCATGGGAAGAGGAATGTTGAGTAACGAATTTGTGGTGAGATGAGACAAGGATCAGCAAAGGAAAAAGTAGAAGAGGGAATGAGGAGTGAGAGGGAAGAATAAGAATAGTGTGGGAAGAGGAATTGGCGATTAAATAGATTATTGCTCCTCAGAAGTGTTACGACACCCACAGAGCTTAATAGTTCTGCTGAATTGATCAGTGATTGGTTTTCTTGCACTGTCTTTAGCTTCTCTTTCGCCACACCTCAAATAAGACGTACCCTGCGCTTCGCAGCACTGCGTTACTTTTTGTGAATCACAGATTTTAATGATACTGCACAAACAGAAGCGATGATGAGATCAATGATTTAAGCAATGAATATATTTTTAATGAATAATAAGACTTGAACTTGTCACAACCACATTTATAAAAAAAGGGAGAAACTAGTTTCGGTTGTTACACCATTGATTATCAATCTCAAACTAACTAAAATAGAGCACAGAGTAGCTTAATATATACAAAACACAGAATGATACTATTGGCTGAGGATGAATGTGCCTCTCAAAGGCTGACCTTCATTAAAGGTCTGTGATTGGCTGAAGGCCGTAACAAGTCACACTCACAGTTGGAAGGATCATCAGGCAAAAATAAGGGTCAAAATCAAGAATCAGAAACCCTAAACACATAGAAAGCAACAAACACGTACAATACACACGTACCGGTAGGCTAGAATTTAAAAAAAATAAATTAAAGAATTGAAGCTCACTGAAATACAGTACAGATCAACCGAGAAAAAACACGAAAGTACTGTTTTAAAAACGGGTTCTCTCGGTTGACCTTGACTGCAATTTAGTGAACTTCAATTTTTTATTTTATCATTTTTCAATCATAGCCTACTTGTGAATTGTTCTTGTTTGTTGCTTTCCATGTGTTCACTATTTTTAGTTCTTTATTTTGACACTTAATTTTGCTTGTCGCTCCTCCCACCTGTGGGCAAGACTTGTACTGGTGGGAGGAGCATCAAGGAATAACTAGTATCAAAATCAAAAGCTAAAATGTAAGGAACAAGAACAATACACAAGTAGGCTAGAATTAAAGGAAGAAAGTACCTCTAAAAGGCCGACCTTCATTGAAGTTCTGTGATTGGCTGAAGGCCAGAACAAGTCACGCCCATTGGTGGGAGGAGCAACAAGGTATAATCAGTGTCAAAATCAAGAACCAAAAAGTATCAAAGAAGAGCAATTCTCTGTGGCATTATTATGGTAGTAGAGGTAAATCTAAAAACTTTTTTGGTGGTATATCAACAGAGAAAAAATTCAGGGGATGCTACTTGGAAAAAGGTTTACATCCCCATAAATTAAAATATACTAATTAATCATTTTTCTAGTGTTTCTCTTGTATTGTTTCTAGTATTTCTTGGTGGGGGGATACATCCCCTTGGATTCACCACAGTGATGTAGACAATGGCGTCTGCATTGCATAAAAAATAATATACGGAACTTGTGTTTGATCTCAATTTAGATATGCAGTTTAATTTTGTAATATAACGCGGGTCAGTGCCCCGTTTTTGAACGTGTGTGTGTGTGTGTGTTTTGTGTTGTTGGTATGAGTAATTAATCATAATTCAACGACGGGGGGACGAAAGTTACGGCTTCAAGGTGGTTGCAAATTGTAGAGAGAGAGAGAGAGAGTGAGAGAGAGAGCGGGAGTGAGAGAGAGGGTGTTTGAGAGGGGAGAGTGATAGTGAGTGAGAGTGATAGAGAGAGGATGAGAGTGTGAATGAGCCCGAAAGAGAGAGATTGAGCGAGTATGATAATGTGAGAGAGTTTGAATGTGAGCGGGTGTGAGAGTGGGAAAATATAAGGGAATAAGAATGAGAGAGAGGGAATAAGAGTGTGAGTGGATTCCGTGAGAGGGATGTGAGAGAGAGTAAAGATGATCAAGGAAGGGAGCGTGAGTGAGAGATTATGAGGGAGTTCATGGGAGGGCGTGAGTGAGTTCGTTGGTGAGAAAGAGTTGATGTGTGAGGAAGACGGTGGGAGTGAGACATACTGAAGGTGTGAGAGAGTGAGTGCAGTGAGGAGGATGAGAGAGACTGAGTGAGAGAGTTTGTGGGAGGCAGGTAGACGACTATTAATCATAATCAAGTTGGTAATACAGTATCTGTCACTAGGCGGAGCCCCTGATCGGTGAGAAGTTTATGAATTGAATCTGTGGTAAAGAAGAATGTGATAAAGAGGGAAGAAAGAGATTTTGAAAAGGGGAAGAAGGAAAGGGAAGAGGTGAGAAAGTAATGGCAAAGTGATGACAAAGAGATAATGAATATGAAAAAAATGAATAAAATTGATGAAAAGATGTGAACAGATGTCTTACCAAAACAGATTGCATTCTTGATTCATATTTCTTTTTAATATAATATTTTTGTGAACTTTGGTTGTGAAGTTTTATTGTAATTTGTGAGATTTAACCATGGTGGTATAAGAAAGAGAAGGAGCATAACGTATGAATAATTAAATATTTTATTTCCATTTAAAACTAAATCAATAGAAATACTTATAAGACCAAGGTTAATAAAACAAGGTTGTTCCATGACTCACTCGAATTAGTGAAATAGAAATGTCATGACGTCACTCTATTCAGAATAGCCCTTAACTTGCGAAATTCATCTCTATTTGCACACTTTTTCGGTGCGAAAATGAAGTTGTTTGCTTATCACAGATCTGAATATATAATTCCGTAAGTCAAATTATTGTAAAGAAATTGTGAGTGACTGGATGGCCGTAGAAGGATGGGAGGGGTCTTATTTTAAAGGTCTTGACGTGAATTTTGAGGGAAAACTATTCATTTTTCTTATTTTTTCACCATAAATTCGCAACAGAATAAAACTTTTCCCATTAAAACAACATGGGGTTTAATTTGTTTACATCTTTTGAAATTAAAACAGCTGTGCCACAGAGTTGTCATAGTTGTATATCTGTGTACTCATAGCCAGCTGTACTTTTTATGAATTCAGTTTGTTTACTTTTAAACTACAGCAGGGGTCAGGTTTGGTTAATGGCGTGCGGTTAATCGTATTAAGCATGTTTGAGAAATGCATAAAATTAGAAATTATTACGGGATCTGGAAAGGGAAATATAATATTTTTGCCTAGAATAAAGCTTATTTCAACAGATCCTAACATGCCTTTCCACATGTCAAGACTGCAATTTCCCTTACGACTTGCCTTTGCTATAACTATCAATAAGGCACAAGGCCAAACCTTCCAGAAAGCTGGAGTTTACTTAGATAAACCAGTTTTTACACACGGACAGTTATATGTTGCATTTAGCAGAGTAAGGTCATCAGATGGAATCAGAGTATATATGGCAAATACAGGAGAACAGAACAATACAGAAAACAATTCATATACAAAAAACATAGTTTATCCAGAGGTTCTGACTAATTATCAAATGCAATAAGTAAGTAGTGATTTCTATTCATGTAAATAAAACTTGAATTAAACCAAATTTTAATTGTTTTTTATACTTATTATTTTCAAAATAAAAAAGTTTACTGTTTTAGAGGCTATTGTCCCTAAAAACCACCATTTAAATGTAAATGTATCTAATATAATATATTGTATACAGTTTGTGTTGTAAACTATATTATAATGCTAGAAAATCATTGCTTATTTATAAATGACCAATGAAGGTTGATAAAAAATTTATGTATTTTGGTTTTTTAGGGACTTTTGCCCCTACAAGCCCCTAGTCTGAATATATATATTTTGACCAGCTGTCAATGATAATGGTCTACTCAACGCTACTGAACTGAAATACGTCATACCCCCACCATTTTTCCAGTTCTCAAAAACGGAACAACCTTGTTTTTCAATGACCTTGTTATAAGACTACATGACTAAAACTACCAAAGATTACACTTTTATAAACATTTACTGCATAGAAATTAACCTACTCTACTATGGCATGCCATGTTCTAGAGTAGGTTTTCAATTTAAATTTTTCAGGACTCAGTGTTTTGATATTTGGCTAGTGAGCTCACATATTGTTTAAAATTATGTTTCTATGGTTTGTCTTCCTGTGTTTATTATCCAGTGATGTAGGCCTACTTCGATTTTAAATTTTTTGCTGTGTGGTATTTTCAGTAGGTTTCTTGGAAGTATGTAGTTTGTAAAGTTTTGGTGCTAATGAATGTGCTAAGTGATAAATAAATGTTATACTGTACACAAGAAACAAAGCGTTCTTAGCCAAATTTAAGTAGAAGTAGTGGGATGAGGAAAAAGGGGAGGAGGAGAAGCAGGAGGAGAAGGAGGAGAAGGAGGAGAAGTAGGAAGAGTAGATGGAAAAGGGGTGAGGGGAAGCAGGAGGAGAAGGAGGAGAAGTAGGGGGAAGGAGATGGAAAAGGGGTGAGGGGAAGCAGGAGGAGAAGGAGGAGAAATAGAAGGAGGAGATGGAAAAGAGGTGAGGAGAAGCAGGAGGAGAAGGAGGAGGAGGAGATGGAAAAGGGGTGAGGAGAAGCAGGAGGAGAAGGAGGAGGAGGAGATGTAAAAGGGGTGGGGAGAAGCAGGATGAGAAGTAGGAGGAGGTGATGGAAAAGGGGTGAGGAGAAGCAGGAGGAGAAGGAGGAGTTGGAAAAGGGGTAAGGGGAAGCAGGAGGAGAAGGAGGAGAAGTAGGAGGAGGAGATGGAAAAGAGGTGAGGAGAAGCAGGAGGAGAAGGAGGAGAAGTAGGAGGAGGAGATGGAAAAGGGGTGAGGAAAAGCAGGAGGAGAAGGAGAAAAAGTAGGAGGAGGAGATGGAAAAGGGGTGAGGAGAAGAAGGAGGAGAAGGAGGAGAAGTAGGTGGAGGAGATGGAAAAGAGGTGAGGGGAAGCAGGAGGAGAAGGAGGAGGAGGAGATGTAAAAGGGGTGGTTAGAAGCAGGATGAGAAGTAGGAGGAGGAGATGGAAAAGGGGTGAGGAGAAGCAGGAGGAGAAGGAGGAGATGGAAAAGGGGTGAGGGGAAGCAGGAGGAAAAGGAGGAGAAGTAGGAGGAGGAGATGAAAAAGAGGTGAGGAGAAGCAGGAGGAGAAGGAGGAGAAGTAGGAGGAGGAGATGGAAAAGAGGTGAGGAGAAGCAGGAGGAGAAGGAGGAGAAGTAGGAGGAGGAGATGGAAAAGGGGTGAGGAAAAGCAGGAGGAGAAGGAGGAAAAGTAGGAGGAGGAGATGGAAAAGGGGTGAGGAGAAGCAGGAGGAGAAGGAGGAGAAGTAGGAGGAGGAGATGGAAAAGAGGTGAGAAGAAGCAAGAGGAGAAGGAGGAGGAGGAGATGTAAAAGGGGTGAGGAGAAGCAGGAGGAGAAGTAGGAGGAGGAGATGGAAAAGGGGTGAGGAAAAGCAGGAGGAGAAGGAGGAAAAGTAGGAGGAGGAGATGGAAAAGGGGTGAGGAGAAGCAGGAGGAGAAGGAGGAGGAGGAGATGGAAAAGGGGTGAGGAGATGCAGGAGGAGAAGTAGGAGGAGGAGATGTAAAAGGGGTGGGGAGAAGCAGGAGGAGAAGTAGGAGGAGGAGATGGAAAAGGGGTGAGGAAAAGCAGGAGGAGAAGGAGGAAAAGTAGGAGGAGGAGATGGAAAAGGGGGAGGGGGAGGAGGCGAAGAAGAAGAAGACGGATAAGGAGAAGGAGGACGATAAGAGGAGAGGATGAGAAGGAGAAAAAAAGACGAAGAAAAAGTCAAAAAGGACAAGAACAAGAACAAGAGCAAGAGCAAAAGCGAGAACAAGAACAAGAAGAACAAGGAGAAGGATCAGAAGAAGAAGAAGAAAAAGAAGAAAAGAAAATAGAATAGGAAGTAGTGTATAGAAAAGAAACGTTGTGTCATAACAGGAGCAATATTCTTTTGTGTGGGGCTTCCAAAATACAAGTACAGCAATAGAGAATGAAGCACAGTGAAAAATATTGTCGAACAATACTGAAAGGAGGTTGCCTTTTATTCATCTCCCCCCCCCCCCCTCATAGAACAACAATTTGAACGTGGTACCCCCTCACCATGAAACTTCACCATTCTACCTTGAGCAACCTCCCTAGAGGAAATTGAAAGTAGGGTACATTTACAATTCTTCTTTCGCTTCCTTTTTATTTTCTCTTGTTCTTCTTATTTCTTCCTTCCTCTTTTCCATTTCCTTTTCCTTCACCTAATCCTTTTTCTTTTCCATCTTCTTCTGATCTTCCTCTATTTTCTTCTGTTTCTTTCTTTCCTTTATCCTTTTCCCTTTTTACTCCTCCTTTTTCTTTACTTCCTTTTTTCTTCTTATTTTTTCTCTCCCTTTTCTTTTCCCTCTCAAGGAAATTGAACTGAGTGAAAATTTACAATTTTTTGTGTTTTTTTCTTCTCCTTTTTCTTCTTTTCCCTCTATTTTCTTCTTCTCCATCTCCTTTTTCTTCTCCATCTCCTTCTTCTTCTTGTTCTTATTCTTCTGACCTTTCTCCTTCTACTTCTTCTCCCTCATCATCTTCTTCCTCATCTTCCCCTTCTTCTTCTGTTCCCTCTTTTTTTCTTCTTCTCTATCTCCTTCTTCTTTTTCCTATTTTAACCTTTATCCTTCTCCTTCTTCTTTTCCATCGTCTTCTTCCCTTCTCCATCTTCTTCTTTTCCCTCTCCTCCTTCTTCTTTTTTCCCCTCTCCTCCTTCTTCTCCTCCTTCTACTCCTTCTCCTTAACATTCTTCCACTTCCTCTTCCTCTTCTTTTTCCTTTTCCTTTTCCTTTTTTCCCTTTTCCTTTGCCTCTTCCACTTACACTTCTTCTTCCGTCATTTTCCACTGATACTTCCCCTTCTTCTCCTTCTTCTTCTGTTTCTTCTTCTTCTGCTTCTACTTCCTCTTCTTTTTCTTTCTCTTCTTTTTTCATTCTTCTTCTGCTACACTTTATTCTTCTTCCGTCTTTTTCTGATCTATCTCCATCTTCTTCTTTATCTTCCCTTTCTCCTTCCCTTTCTTCTTCTCCTCCTTTTTCTTTCCACTCCTAGAGAAAATTGAAACTGGGGAACATTTAAATTTTCTTTTTCCGTTTTGTTTTCATTTTCTAATTTTTCTACTTCCACTTCTACTTCCTCTTCTCCTTTTTCCTCTTTCTTCTTCTTCTTCCTCTACTTCGTCCTCACCTCTCACTTCTTCTTTTTTCCCCTCCCATTCCCCTTCCCATTCTTCTTTTCACTCTTGTCTCCCTTGGAATGAATAGCTTTTATTGTGAGTGTTTTCTTGTTACGTGGCGGGCATTATCAATGCAATACCTGTACGTGATACCAGAAACGTGTTCTAGGGTTTGTTACACCAAATAAAATCTCTTGAAAACTCTCCTGGAATTGTTGGGAGATTTCCTAAAGCGCAGCCCGCGGATTCGTGATTTTTTCAGAACCTTTCAAATAATGGAGACTCACTCTCATTTGTTGACTGGAATTGCTGTTCTCGACGACAGTATTTATTCATTTTCTTCGTTTTGAAGATTTTGACAATTGCGGTCATTGAATTTGTTACTTAGAGAAGAAAATAGAAGTCATGCCTTATGGAAGCATGAGTTAGGTGGATTGAGTTTTGTTCATCTTAGATACAAAAAACGCTAAATAAATACTATGTTCGTAGTTTGTTCTGAATGATAGCTTGTTCTTTATAAAATTCATAAAACGAAAGTATTATGACTGCCTTCAAGCAAGGATTAAGTTCTAAAGATCTCACGAGTTGCTTTAAGGCGAAATACAATAGCCTCATTGTATATGATACATTACATTGTATATCAAATCAAATCGAATAATTCATTTCTACATAGCATTACAAGACTTGTACTCACATTGTATTTTGATTACAATATGAGATTAAAATTAAATTCAATGTAGATTAAATTCCTGTTTGTAACGGTGACCGATTAGATTGGCCAGCAAAAAAGGACACTGTTCTCTGCTGAAAACCACTTCCCGGTGGTTCGGAACCCACCTAAAACTGTAGGTCCAGCTCATCAATCACCGTCATCCAACTCATTACCCACGCACAGGTCTCAGACCTATGTGGGCTTAATCCTCAAAAAAAAAATTACAATAGATTATTACAATAAAATTACAATATAGATAAAGTAGTCTACTGTATGTTTATTACAATATATTAAATTACAATAGATTATTACATTAAAATTACAATATAAAGTAGTCTTCTTGGGAGGATTCCACTTCATCTATAATGTAATTTGATCTAATATTGTAATAAACATGCAATGTATGTACAAGTCTTGTAAAGCTATGTGGCCTAAATACATATATGATCAAAATACATTGAATGTGGTTTTCTCGGTTGACATTAACTACATTTCAATGAGCTTCAATTTTTTAATTTAAATTGTTTTCAACTCTAGCCTACTTGTTCGGTGCTTTCTATGTGTTCACGATTTTCGGTTCTTGATTTTGACACGTATTCTTGCTTGTAGTTTCGGTTGTTACACCATTATCAATCTCAATCAAACAATAACTAAAGTACAGAGTACTTAGATAATATCTATATATATTATATACTAAGCACGGAATGATACTATTGGCTGAGGGATAAAGTGCCTCTAGTGGACTGACCTTCATTGAAAGTCTGTGGTTGGCTGAAGGCCATAACAAGTCACGCCCACTGGTGGGAGCAACAAGCAAAAATAAGTATTAAAATCAAGGATAAAAATCGTGAACACATAGAAAACAGCGAACACAAACAATGCACAAGTACCAGTAGGCTAGAATTAAAAACATTTGAATTAAAGCTAGCTGAAATACAGCCCAGGTCAACGAAAAAAACATGAACGTATCGTTATTAAACTGTAGGCCAGAATTATGATTTCAATAACAGTACTTTTGTGTTTTTCTCGGTTGACTTTGACTGCAGTTTAATGAACAAAAATTTCTTTATTTCAATATTTTTAAATTCTAGCATACTTTTGTCTTCTTCTTGTATGTTGCATTCTATGTGTTCACGATTTTTAGTTCTTGATTTTGACACTTATTTTTGCTTGCTGATCCTCCCACCAGTGGGCGTGACTTATTGTGGCCTTCAGCCAATCACAGACATTCAATGAAGGTCAGTCCACTAGAGGCACTTTATCCCTCAGCAAATAGTATAATTATGTGTTTGGGATATATTAAGCTGCTCTGTTCCTTTTGTTTCAGTTTGTTTGAGATTGATAATGGTGTAACAACCTAAACTAGTATCTCACAGTTTTCAATTAATGTGTTTGTGACATCTTCAATTCTTATCATATACTGTTTAATAGAATGTGCAATGAATTTTTGATGGACGATGAATAAATTTGAGTTTGGCAATATGTCATCAGCAGAGATGAATGGGAAGGGAAGTTACTAATTATTCATAGTGGGATTATGCTAGAGTTGAGATGGCATGCATGTAATGCTATCACGAAGCGAGCCAAGATGGGAGGCGAATTAAACAAGAAGGCTCAATTCTTGAAATAGGTAATGCCTTGGCTGGCGGGACGCTCAGGGCCCCGGTTCGTGAGTCATTGTAATTGGCTTAGAGTCGAATGTCACCTGTCTGATTCCCAGATTATGACAGGATTTTCACTACCCCCCCCCCCTTCAAGCTTCTCCAGGAATTTCACCTTCTCTTTCTTCATCAGCTCTCTCATTCTAATGCCTTATTCATCTTCCACTACACTCAGTTCTCCGTCTTCTTCTCCTTCTTCTTATTCCTCTCCGTCTCCTTCTTCTTATTCCTCTCCGTCTCCTTCTTCTTTTTCTCCTTCTTCTTCTTTCTCTTCTTCCTCTTCCTCTTTGCCATCTCTTTCTTCATCAGCTCTCTCTCTCATTCTAATACCTTATTCATCTTTTGCTACACTCAGTTCTCCGTCTTCTTCTTCTCCTTCTTCTTATTCCTCTCCTTCTCCTTCTTCATCTTCTTTCTCTTCTTCCTCTTCCTCTTTTCCTTCTCCTTCTCCTTTTCCTTTTTCTTTCATCTTTTTTCGATCTTCCTCAGTAAGGCAGGGTGACAGTTCTGTCACAGTTTTTCTTTAACCTTAAATTTAAGGTTAACCTAAGTCAACCCATCCAAACCTAACCTAACCTGAAATAGATAAGTCAAAGTCAAATCAACGCAATCTATCCGATCCCCAGAATTCCCATTTTTACGGGAGCTAAAAATCACGAAAAATTTTGAACTATACCGCAAGGTATTGCTATTTTAACCCGTGAAGGGAATTTTAATTTGAAGACGCCATCTTGTTCAGCCTTCCAAGGCATCCCAAATTCATGTATCAAATACAATTTTCCGATCACGATTAATTGAGGAAAAATAATAATAAAACTTAACCTTAAATTTAAGGTTAAGCCAACTATTCAAACCTGAAATAGGTATAGTTGTATAGCTGTATAGTTGTATAGTCGAATCAACGCAATCTATCCGATCTCGAAAATTCCCATTTTCACAGGAGCTGAAAATCACAAAAACATTTGAACTTTTTAACCCGTGAAGGGAATTTTAATTTGAAGACGCCATCTTGTTCAGCATTTCAAGGCATCCCAATTTCATATATTAAATACAATTTTTCGATCACGATTAATTGGGGAAAAATAATAATAACATTTTTAGTAAAATTTTTCTTTAACCTTAAATTTAAGGTTAACCTAAATCAACTATCCAAACCTGAAATAGGTATAGCTGTATAGTTGTATAGCCAAATTCGAATCAACACAATCTATCCGATCTCGAAAATTCCCATTTTCATGGGAGTTGAAAATCACAAAAAAATTTGAACCAAATCTGCTATTTTAACCCGTGAAGGGAATTTCAATTTGAAGACGCCATCTTGTTCGGCTTTTAAATTCACCCCAAATTCATATATCAAACACCATTTTTCGATGATAATTAATTAGGAAAAAAAATAATAAAACTTTTGGGTACCAATTCCAGGCCAGTTTAACGGGGGTTTTAACGGTGGTTAAAATTTTAACGCTGGTTTTAACGGTGGTTATAGCAGAGATTAGTCACCAACTGATTAGCCATCTCGTACTATCACTTACCCAGTGGTTCGGAAGCCATAATTAATTAGGAAAAAAATAATAAAACTTTTGGGTACCAATTCCAGGCCAGTTTAACACTGGTTTTAACGGTGGTTATTTCGAAAATTTTAACGCTGGTTTCAACGGTAGTTTTAATGGTGGTTATAACGGAGATTAGTCACCAACTGATTAGCCATTTCGTACTATCACTTACCTAGTGGTTCGGAACCCACCTAAAATAAAGTTTATTAGATGGTTCTTGTTCAAATTTCCAAGGCTATTCAATATAGATATAGCAACACCATGTTATATAATCCAAGTCAATTTAATCTAACATTTGAGATCCTGAAAATTCCAATTTCCATGAAAGTTATACTGCAAGGTAATTAAAAAAAAAATTCCACACTCCTTCCCCGTCTATCATAATTCAACCCGCAAATCAAATTTAATCTATCATGACATAGGTAAGTTTAGCTAATTGATCTTTTTCACAATGCATTGCTACATTACAACATACTGCTTTATAAGAAAAATCAAGAGTTGAAAAATCACAGAATATGAACCAAATCTGCTTCCCTCAACCTAAATTATATTGAATGGTGTCATCAGCTTTCCCAGCCACTTCAAAATCATGTGTCAAACTTCAACACTATATAAAGGCTTGTAACCACATTTCTTGTTCAGTCTTCACAAGTAGTCTGGATTATCTTTCTTAATGAAACACAGGTTGGTGGGATAATAATGCTATTATTGGTAACTGATGATATGGTAAATCTATTAATTTGAATGATAACCAATGAGAGGTATATATCAATATTGGTGGCTGACAAGATATTTCAATCAAATTGATAATTGAGAAGGTTGAAAATAGAGCTTATATATAATGTGAAAACTTATGGATCTTCATACACTCCTCACCTAATATCTGAACAGTGGGGATCTATTATAAACAGGTCTGGGTGGGAGGAATGATAATGTTAAGGTCAACTGACAGGATAGCTAATCTTTCAATTGAATTGGTTATTAGAACTATTGGAAATAGAGTATCAATATAATATGAAGGCTTGTGAATCCACCTTCTCCACTTCATGTGTGTGAAGACCTCTGATAAACAGTAAGTTGGATAATAATGTTATTATTGCTAACCGATGAGATGGTAAATCTATTAATTTGAATGATATAACCAATGAGAGGTATATATCAATATCATTTGTGACTGAGAGGATAGATAATCTTTCAATTGAATTGGTTATTGGCAAGATAGGAAATAAGAGTATAATGTGAAAGCTTATGAATCAACCTCCTCATCCCCACCTTACCTAATGTCTGTGAGAATGTTAGGGTATGTATCAATATTATTGGTGGTTGATAAGATGGCTAATATTTTAATTTTAATGATGATTTCATAAGATGAGAAATAGGGTATATATCAATATCATATAGACAAAAAAGCTAATTGAATTGCTGTCTGATGAGATGGTTGATGCATTAATTACATTTGTGTTTGAGGAGATATACTAAAATTCAGGTATAGGTTTAATTAAGATGCAAATCTGCACAAACCCTATCTTCTTCAGTTCACAAAATCGGTTCAAACTCATGTATCAAAGCCAGCACTATATAAAGGCTTGCAATTCTTCACTAGCAACCTAAACAGTGAGTACCACTCTCTTAATCAGACACAGGTTAGTGGGATAATAATGTTATTATTGGTAAATTATGAGATGGTAAATCTATTAATTTGAGTGATAACCATATTGTTGGTGGCTGACAAGATAGTTGATATTTCAATTGAATTGACAATTACCAAGGTTGGAAATAGAGTATATATCAATATAAAGCCTATAATTATAATGTGAAGGTTTATGAATCATCCTCTTCATCCACTACTCATCCAATGTCTGTACAATGAGGATCTATCATAATCTGGTCTGGATGGTGATGATGTTTTGGGTATATATCAATATTATTGGTGACTGATAAGATGGGTAATATATTAATTTCAATAACAACTGACAATATAGGGTATATATCAATGTAATATTATTGGTGTCTAACAAGAAGGTTAATTGAACCGATGACTGATGAGAGAGTAAATCTATAACAAGAATGGTGACTATCCCATTCAATGTTGACTAATGAGATGGCTATCATTGATATCTGATGAGATGAGAAGATATTTATTTGGAAGTTCAAGTTATTCTAACCAAGAAGATATAGTGAATTATACTGGATTTGAGGGTATACATGTATTATTGGTGACTGATAAGATGGTTAATTACACTGGTAACAGGGGATATAGCAAATAGTATGGTATGTTATAACTTCTTAATTTTAACTTTTAAATCTGAATGAAACTCAAATATTTCTCTGTACTATTGGGTTGTGTTAGTGCTATGCTTCTAATTATTTTTTTGTTTTGGAAGAAATCTAATTCAAAGTAGAATTTCCCATTTCAGATTGGATATAATATAAAATTTCGATTTTTCATGGAAAATTTGTGAAGAAAGCATTAGTGGGCTATGACTGTTATATCTTTACTTGATTGTGTTTTGAATAAATGAATGATATGGTAACAGAAGATGACTAATCTATCAATTTCATTGGTTACTAACAAGATGGTAGGATACTCATTGTTGAAGTTCAAACTCCCATTACATCCATATTGTGAGGGCTCTGTCATTTCCACATGCTTCCTAATTTATTTATGGACTGAGGAGATGGTAGGTCTATTAATTGAATTTGAGACTGATAGCCAATCAATTAATTACACTGCTGGCTGAGGGTTTAGTAAATGTTGATATATGTACTAAATGTTAGGGTAGATTGAAATGTAATTTATTAAAATTGATTCCTAACAATATAACTAATCTATCAATTACATTGGTGTGTATGCAGATGGGGAAGAGGTTATATATACATTGATATATTCTATTGGTGACTGATCTATGATTGAAATGGTGACTGATGAGATGAATAATCAATTTATTATTTCACTGTTTCACGAGATGGGTGGTACTGTATTGATGGAATTGGTTGATCAAATTTGTAACTAATAAGATAGATTGAATGCTGATGAAGTAAATGGGTATATTATATTAATGGTGAGTGAAAAGACAGCTAATATTCTAATTGAATTGGAAACTAATAAGATAAGCAATCCATAATTGAGGTGGGGACTGAAACACATATAAAAAGATGTTTATTTTATTGGTTTCTGATTCAGTTAAAATGGTGGCTGACTAGTTTATCATTGATGTCCAAAAGATGGAAAAATAGTGGATGATCTCACATGGTACCTAATAAAATTACCAATGGATTTATTAAATTGGTTGCACAAGAGGTGGTGGATGTACTGATTGAGTAGGTAACTCATTATATGGTTAATTAGGCTACATCAGCAGCTAAAAATGACAAATCTTTTAATTGAATTCAAAGATGGTAGGGTACTTATTTCAATCCAACTTTTCAAAACACCCATAACATGCATCTCTGTAATTTCTACATGCTTCTTAATTTATTAATCACATTGATGACTAATGTGTAGAAGGTTAATCTATTAATTCAACTGACAATGTGGTTTGTTGAGGAGATGGGAAATATAGGGTATATATATACTACATGTTAAGTGACTGACAATGTATTAATTGAATTGGTTGCTGGAGGAATTAATAATCTGTTAAGTACATTATAATGACTGAGGAGATGGTGAATAGGTTTATAGCAAATGTTACAGTGTCCATATTGTATTACTGATGACTAATGTATTAATTGAATTGAAAGATCTTTTGGCAGCTGGGAGATGTTTAATCTATCATTTACATTGAAGACTGAGGGAATGATATACTAAATTTTAGGATATATATATAATATTATTGGTCACTAGCAAGACAGCAGGATGTTTACAGTTTAAATTCCCAATACACCTATAATGCATGCCTCTATCATTTCCACATGTTTTCTAATCTATTTATGGAATTAGTGGTTGATGATATATTAGTTACATTGATTACTGATGATATGATTGAATATGTATAAATGCTGAATGCTAGGGTATATCATTTGTGACTAATATTTTCATTAAATTGGCAACTGATGACTAATCTATTAATTACTTTTTAGCTCAGAAGCCTCCAACTGAAGCTCAAATGAAGCCTCCAAGGTGTAGGTGTGTAGGTGTAGGTACCTGTGTAGGTGTGTAGGTGTAGGTACCTATACCCATGCAAATGTAGATGTGGATGTTTTAATCAAAATCATTGGTCTTTTCAAACAGTCTTCAACTAACAATTTCAACTTCACACCTAATATAAGATAAACATTGATATATACTTGAAGAAAGGTGGAAAGGGGACCCTGATAGGTATTCAATGGACAAGACTGCTTGAGTTGCATTCCTACCCCATAGTGATGGGTAGAGTTTTCATTTGAAATTAAATCTGAATTTTTTTAAGCTACTCCAGAGTTGAAAGTATGGGTTTAGTTTGAGATGAGTGATGAGTAGAGTTTGTGTTTCAAATAGAGTGAAATTTTATTTTTGGTTAATTATATTACTGATATCTTAGAAGGTTTCTCCCCCTCTCTCCTAATACTCACTCTGTCAAAAAAAAAAAAAAAAAAAAAAAATAGCGGACGACCCTAGAAGTTTACACAGCTCTTAGTGAAAATACCTACTTACAATAACCTTTGGGCTTCTTCTTCTAAGAATGATAAGAAAATGATTAGAAGGAGAAGGTTGTGAAGAAGCAGGGGAAGAAGCAAGAGAAGAAGAATAAGAGAAAGAAGAGGGAGAAGAAGAAGAAGAAGAAGAAGGAGAAGAAGAGAAAGAAGAAGAGAAAAAAAGAGGGAACAGAAGAAGAAGGGGTGGATGAGGAAGAAGATGATGGGGAAGAAGAAGGAGAAGGAGAAAGATCATAATAAGAACAAGAATAAGAAGGAGATAGAGAAGAAGAAAATGGAGGAAAAAGGAGAAAAAATAATAAATTTTCACTCAGTTTAATCTTCTTCAGAGGGAAAAGAATAGGAAGAGGAAAAATAAGATGAAAAGAAAGAGGAGGAGTAAAGAGGGAAAAGGAGAAAGGGAAGAAAAAGAAGAAAATGGAGGAAAGTAGGGCAGGGTGACAGTTCTGTCACAGTTTTTCTTTAACCTTAAATTTAAGGTTAACCTAAGTCAACCCATCCAAACCTAACCTAACCTGAAATAGGTAAGTCAAAGTCAAATCAACACAATCTATCCGATCCCCAAAATTCCCATTTTCACGGGAGCTAAAAATCACGAAAAATTTTGAACTATACCGCAAGGTATTGCTATTTTAACCCGTGAAGGGAATTTTAATTTGAAGACGCCATCTTGTTCAGCCTTCCAAGGCATCCCAAATTCATGTATCAAATACAATTTTCCGATCACGATTAATTGAGGAAAAATAATAATAAAACTTAACCTTAAATTTAAGGTTAAGCCAACTATTCAAACCTGAAATAGGTATAGTTGTATAGCTGTATAGTTGTATAGTCGAATCAACGCAATCTATCCGATCTCGAAAATTCCCATTTTCACAGGAGCTAAAAATCACAAAAAAATTTGAACTTTTTAACCCGTGAAGGGAATTTTAATTTGAAGACGCCATCTTGTTCAGCATTTCAAGGCATCCCAAATTCATATATTAAATACAATTTTTCGATCACGATTAATTGGGGAAAAATAATAATAACATTTTTAGTAAAGTTTTTCTTTAACCTTAAATTTAAGGTTAACCTAAATCAACTATCCAAACCTGAAATAGGTATAGCTGTATAGTTGTATAGCCAAATTCGAATCAACACAATCTATCCGATCTCGAAAATTCCCATTTTCATGGGAGTTGAAAATCACGAAAAAATTTGAACCAAATCTGCTATTTTAACCCGTGAAGGAAATTTCAATTTGAAGACGCCATCTTGTTCGGCTTTTAAATTCACCCCAAATTCATATATCAAACACCATTTTTCGATGATAATTAATTAGGAAAAAAAATAATAAAACTTTTGGGTACCAATTCCAGGCCAGTTTAACACTGGTTTTAACGGTGGTTATTTCGAAAATTTTAACGCTGGTTTCAACGGTAGTTTTAATGGTGGTTATAACGGAGATTAGTCACCAACTGATTAGCCATTTCGTACTATCACTTACCTAGTGGTTCGGAACCCACCTAAAATAAAGTTTATTAGATGGTTCTTGTTCAAATTTCCAAGGCTATTCAATATAGATATAGCAACACCATGTTATATAATCCAAGTCAATTTAATCTAACATTTGAGATCCTGAAAATTCCAATTTCCATGAAAGTTATACTGCAAGGTAATTAAAAAAAAAATTCCACACTCCTTCCCCGTCTATCATAATTCAACCCGCAAATCAAATTTAATCTATCATGACATAGGTAAGTTTAGCTAATTGATCTTTTTCACAATGCATTGCTACATTACAACATACTGCTTTATAAGAAAAATCAAGAGTTGAAAAATCACAGAATATGAACCAAATCTGCTTCCCTCAACCTAAATTATATTGAATGGTGTCATCAGCTTTCCCAGCCACTTCAAAATCATGTGTCAAACTTCAACACTATATAAAGGCTTGTAACCACATTTCTTGTTCAGTCTTCACAAGTAGTCTGGATTATCTTTCTTAATGAAACACAGGTTGGTGGGATAATAATGCTATTATTGGTAACTGATGATATGGTAAATCTATTAATTTGAATGATAACCAATGAGAGGTATATATCAATATTGGTGGCTGACAAGATATTTCAATCAAATTGATAATTGAGAAGGTTGAAAATAGAGCTTATATATAATGTGAAAACTTATGGATCTTCATACACTCCTCACCTAATATCTGAACAGTGGGGATCTATTATAAACAGGTCTGGGTGGGAGGAATGATAATGTTAAGGTCAACTGACAGGATAGCTAATCTTTCAATTGAATTGGTTATTAGAACTATTGGAAATAGAGTATCAATATAATATGAAGGCTTGTGAATCCACCTTCTCCACTTCATGTGTGTGAAGACCTCTGATAAACAGTAAGTTGGATAATAATGTTATTATTGCTAACCGATGAGATGGTAAATCTATTAATTTGAATGATATAACCAATGAGAGGTATATATCAATATCATTTGTGACTGAGAGGATAGATAATCTTTCAATTGAATTGGTTATTGGCAAGATAGGAAATAAGAGTATAATGTGAAAGCTTATGAATCAACCTCCTCATCCCCACCTTACCTAATGTCTGTGAGAATGTTAGGGTATGTATCAATATTATTGGTGGTTGATAAGATGGCTAATATTTTAATTTTAATGATGATTTCATAAGATGAGAAATAGGGTATATATCAATATCATATAGACAAAAAAGCTAATTGAATTGCTGTCTGATGAGATGGTTGATGCATTAATTACATTTGTGTTTGAGGAGATATACTAAAATTCAGGTATAGGTTTAATTAAGATGCAAATCTGCACAAACCCTATCTTCTTCAGTTCACAAAATCGGTTCAAACTCATGTATCAAAGCCAGCACTATATAAAGGCTTGCAATTCTTCACTAGCAACCTAAACAGTGAGTACCACTCTCTTAATCAGACACAGGTTAGTGGGATAATAATGTTATTATTGGTAAATTATGAGATGGTAAATCTATTAATTTGAGTGATAACCATATTGTTGGTGGCTGACAAGATAGTTGATATTTCAATTGAATTGACAATTACCAAGGTTGGAAATAGAGTATATATCAATATAAAGCCTATAATTATAATGTGAAGGTTTATGAATCATCCTCTTCATCCACTACTCATCCAATGTCTGTACAATGAGGATCTATCATAATCTGGTCTGGATGGTGATGATGTTTTGGGTATATATCAATATTATTGGTGACTGATAAGATGGGTAATATATTAATTTCAATAACAACTGACAATATAGGGTATATATCAATGTAATATTATTGGTGTCTAACAAGAAGGTTAATTGAACCGATGACTGATGAGAGAGTAAATCTATAACAAGAATGGTGACTATCCCATTCAATGTTGACTAATGAGATGGCTATCATTGATATCTGATGAGATGAGAAGATATTTATTTGGAAGTTCAAGTTATTCTAACCAAGAAGATATAGTGAATTATACTGGATTTGAGGGTATACATGTATTATTGGTGACTGATAAGATGGTTAATTACACTGGTAACAGGGGATATAGCAAATAGTATGGTATGTTATAACTTCTTAATTTTAACTTTTAAATCTGAATGAAACTCAAATATTTCTCTGTACTATTGGGTTGTGTTAGTGCTATGCTTCTAATTATTTTTTTGTTTTGGAAGAAATCTAATTCAAAGTAGAATTTCCCATTTCAGATTGGATATAATATAAAATTTCGATTTTTCATGGAAAATTTGTGAAGAAAGCATTAGTGGGCTATGACTGTTATATCTTTACTTGATTGTGTTTTGAATAAATGAATGATATGGTAACAGAAGATGACTAATCTATCAATTTCATTGGTTACTAACAAGATGGTAGGATACTCATTGTTGAAGTTCAAACTCCCATTACATCCATATTGTGAGGGCTCTGTCATTTCCACATGCTTCCTAATTTATTTATGGACTGAGGAGATGGTAGGTCTATTAATTGAATTTGAGACTGATAGCCAATCAATTAATTACACTGCTGGCTGAGGGTTTAGTAAATGTTGATATATGTACTAAATGTTAGGGTAGATTGAAATGTAATTTATTAAAATTGATTCCTAACAATATAACTAATCTATCAATTACATTGGTGTGTATGCAGATGGGGAAGAGGTTATATATACATTGATATATTCTATTGGTGACTGATCTATGATTGAAATGGTGACTGATGAGATGAATAATCAATTTATTATTTCACTGTTTCACGAGATGGGTGGTACTGTATTGATGGAATTGGTTGATCAAATTTGTAACTAATAAGATAGATTGAATGCTGATGAAGTAAATGGGTATATTATATTAATGGTGAGTGAAAAGACAGCTAATATTCTAATTGAATTGGAAACTAATAAGATAAGCAATCCATAATTGAGGTGGGGACTGAAACACATATAAAAAGATGTTTATTTTATTGGTTTCTGATTCAGTTAAAATGGTGGCTGACTAGTTTATCATTGATGTCCAAAAGATGGAAAAATAGTGGATGATCTCACATGGTACCTAATAAAATTACCAATGGATTTATTAAATTGGTTGCACAAGAGGTGGTGGATGTACTGATTGAGTAGGTAACTCATTATATGGTTAATTAGGCTACATCAGCAGCTAAAAATGACAAATCTTTTAATTGAATTCAAAGATGGTAGGGTACTTATTTCAATCCAACTTTTCAAAACACCCATAACATGCATCTCTGTAATTTCTACATGCTTCTTAATTTATTAATCACATTGATGACTAATGTGTAGAAGGTTAATCTATTAATTCAACTGACAATGTGGTTTGTTGAGGAGATGGGAAATATAGGGTATATATATACTACATGTTAAGTGACTGACAATGTATTAATTGAATTGGTTGCTGGAGGAATTAATAATCTGTTAAGTACATTATAATGACTGAGGAGATGGTGAATAGGTTTATAGCAAATGTTACAGTGTCCATATTGTATTACTGATGACTAATGTATTAATTGAATTGAAAGATCTTTTGGCAGCTGGGAGATGTTTAATCTATCATTTACATTGAAGACTGAGGGAATGATATACTAAATTTTAGGATATATATATAATATTATTGGTCACTAGCAAGACAGCAGGATGTTTACAGTTTAAATTCCCAATACACCTATAATGCATGCCTCTATCATTTCCACATGTTTTCTAATCTATTTATGGAATTAGTGGTTGATGATATATTAGTTACATTGATTACTGATGATATGATTGAATATGTATAAATGCTGAATGCTAGGGTATATCATTTGTGACTAATATTTTCATTAAATTGGCAACTGATGACTAATCTATTAATTACTTTTTAGCTCAGAAGCCTCCAACTGAAGCTCAAATGAAGCCTCCAAGGTGTAGGTGTGTAGGTGTAGGTACCTGTGTAGGTGTGTAGGTGTAGGTACCTATACCCATGCAAATGTAGATGTGGATGTTTTAATCAAAATCATTGGTCTTTTCAAACAGTCTTCAACTAACAATTTCAACTTCACACCTAATATAAGATAAACATTGATATATACTTGAAGAAAGGTGGAAAGGGGACCCTGATAGGTATTCAATGGACAAGACTGCTTGAGTTGCATTCCTACCCCATAGTGATGGGTAGAGTTTTCATTTGAAATTAAATCTGAATTTTTTTAAGCTACTCCAGAGTTGAAAGTATGGGTTTAGTTTGAGATGAGTGATGAGTAGAGTTTGTGTTTCAAATAGAGTGAAATTTTATTTTTGGTTAATTATATTACTGATATCTTAGAAGGTTTCTCCCCCTCTCTCCTAATACTCACTCTGTCAAAAAAAAAAAAAAAAAAAAAAATAGCGGACGACCCTAGAAGTTTACACAGCTCTTAGTGAAAATACCTACTTACAATAACCTTTGGGCTTCTTCTTCTAAGAATGATAAGAAAATGATAAGAAGGAGAAGGTTGTGAAGAAGCAGGGGAAGAAGCAAGAGAAGAAGAATAAGAGAAAGAAGAGGGAGAAGAAGAAGAAGAAGAAGAAGGAGAAGAAGAGAAAGAAGAAGAGAAAAAAAGAGGGAACAGAAGAAGAAGGGGTGGATGAGGAAGAAGATGATGGGGAAGAAGAAGGAGAAGGAGAATTGATTTATAGTTTCTTATTTCAACTTATCTGCTATTTTAGACTTGTATGACGAAAAATATCGTACGTAACTCGTCCGGGAAGATGTTTACCATACTCGTATGATAATACCGCACTCGACTTCGTCTCGTGCGTTAACTTATCATACTCGTATGTTAAACACCATTTCCCGCACTTGTAACGTAATATACTATTTCCTCCAGTTATTTTGTGAAATATGGGGGTTTAAAGTTGAAAGTAGAAGTAGAAGAAAAGAAAAACATAAGAAAGAAGAAAGGAAAAAAAGAAGAAAAAAAAGAAAAAGGAAAGGAAAAAAAAGAAATAGAAAAGACAAAGACAAAGAAAAAGAAAAAGGAAAAGGAAAAGAAAAAGAAAAAGAAAAAGGAAAAGGAAAAGAAAAAGAAAAAAAAAGACAAGAAAAAGAAAAAGAAAAAAAAAGAAAAAGAAAAAGAAAACGAAAAAGAAAAAGAAAAAGAAAAAGAAAAAGAAAAAGAAAAAGAAAAAGAAAAAGAAAAAGAAAAAGAAAAAGAAAAAGAAAAAGAAAAAGAAAAAGAAAAAGAAAAAGAAAATGGAAATGAAAATAAAAATGGAAATGAAAATAAAAAAGAAAATGAAAATGAAAATGAAAATGAAAATGAAAATGAAAATGAAAATGAAAATGAAAATGAAAATGAAAATGAAAATGAAAATGAAAATGAAAATGAAAATGAAAATGAAAATGAAAATGAAAATGAAAATGAAAATGAAAATGAAAATGAAAATGAAAATGAAAATGAAAATGAAAATGAAAATGAAAATGAAAATGAAAATGAAAATGAAAATGAAAATGAAAATGAAAATGAAAATGAAAATGAAAATGAAAATGAAAATGAAAATGAAAATGAAAATGAAAATGAAAATGAAAATGAAAATGAAAATGAAAATGAAAATGAAAATGAAAATGAAAATGAAAATGAAAATGAAAATGAAAATGAAAATGAAAATGAAAATGAAAATGAAAATGAAAATGAAAATGAAAATGAAAATGAAAATGAAAATGAAAATGAAAATGAAAATGAAAATGAAAATGAAAATGAAAATGAAAATGAAAATGAAAATGAAAATGAAAATGAAAATGAAAATGAAAATGAAAATGAAAATGAAAATGAAAATGAAAATGAAAATGATAATGATAATGAAAATGAAAAACAGAAGATGATGTTGAAGTTGAAAGTTTTCGGTTTTTGGGGGCAGTTGATGTCACCTATGAGTGATTTTAAACTTTTGATAAATTTCCTTTAACTGAATGATAACTTGAGGAATAAAATGACATATTTTTCACTCCAATCAAAAAATTAGTTTTTTCAAAATAATTTTTGAAAAATTGAAATTTAAAAAAATGTATTTGGAAAAAACTAATTGCTTGATTGGAATAAAAAATATGTCATTTTATTTCTGGAAGTGTCTTTTAATCACAGAAAATTTATCAAAAATTTAAAATCACTCGTGGGTGAGATCAATTGCCACCAAGAAGATTGTGAACAAAAACCCGGCACACAACCGGCTTAATTTAAGCTAATCTAGAGAACCGGGCTAAGCCTGCTCATTTTCTTTGTCTAGGTAACCCCAATGCAGTTCATACTACAGGTGTGCCTGATATCACAGTAGTTTGTTAAATTCATTTTGTTCAAAAATTATATATTTTAATTCATATCATAGGAATCAAAATTGTACAGAAGGTTTACTTGTATGCTGTATTGCAGAAATATATATTTTTTTATTCTCCTTTTTTCTATTACCTCAAATCCAGCTTTCAAAATTGTGTCTAATACAGGAAAACTTCAAGTAAAATATCATAATTTATAATTGTTTTTCTAAGAATTGTACAACCTTATTAAAATATCGATACATTTGAATACAATAATTGTATATACTTGCTATGGAAAGCTTTTCAAAATCCTTTCGAAAGTATTCAGGCAAAAGTTTCTCCTCCAAACTTTCCCATTGCTACAAAATGATCATTATCCTTCCTCCTCCACCCTGTTTCTCCGATTCTCTTACTTTCCCTTCATCGTTATTTCTCTTTGACCCCTTCTTTGTCTAACTAGTCGTTTCAAACCCCTTCGGACAGTTTTACCAATAAATAGGAAACCAATGTTTCTTTGAATAACGAAGAAACCGTTGGGAACTTTCAACTGAAACTTTTGCTTTCAAAGTAAGTGCTCGCCGTTCCTTTCAATTAAAAACAAAAGATATTTTTCTTTCAAACATTTCCACGCCTTTCAAAGGTTTCTGCATGAAAATCTCTCGCCTAGCGCAAATAGAACACAGTTTGCGCTATGAAGCCGATTTTTGATTGGAGTGAAAAATATGTCATTTTATTCCTCAAGTTATCATTCAGTTAAAGGAAATTTATCAAAAGTTTAAAATCACTCATAGGTGACATCAACTGCCCCCAAAAACCGAAAACTTTCAACTTCAACATCATCTTCTGTTTTTCATTTTCATTATCATTATCATTTTCATTTTCATTTTCATTTTCATTTTCATTTTCATTTTCATTTTCATTTTCATTTTCATTTTCATTTTCATTTTCATTTTCATTTTCATTTTCATTTTCATTTTCATTTTCATTTTCATTTTCATTTTCATTTTCATTTTCATTTTCATTTTCATTTTCATTTTCATTTTCATTTTCATTTTCATTTTCATTTTCATTTTCATTTTCATTTTCATTTTCATTTTCATTTTCATTTTCATTTTCATTTTCAAATGTATCGATATTTTAATAAGGTTGTACAATTCTTAGAAAAACAATTATAAATTATGATATTTTACTTGAAGTTTTCCTGTATTAGACACAATTTTGAAAGCTGGATTTGAGGTAATAGAAAAAAGGAGAATAAAAAAATATATATTTCTGCAATACAGCATACAAGTAAACCTTCTGTACAATTTTGATTCCTATGATATGAATTAAAATATATAATTTTTGAACAAAATGAATTTAACAAACTACTGTGATATCAGGCACACCTGTAGTATGAACTGCATTGGGGTTACCTAGACAAAGAAAATGAGCAGGCTTAGCCCGGTTCTCTAGATTAGCTTAAATTAAGCCGGTTGTGTGCCGGGTTTTTGTTCACAATCTTCTTGGTGGCAATTGATCTCACCCACGAGTGATTTTAAATTTTTGATAAATTTTCTGTGATTAAAAGACACTTCCAGAAATAAAATGACATATTTTTTATTCCAATCAAGCAATTAGTTTTTTCCAAATACATTTTTTTAAATTTCAATTTTTCAAAAATTATTTTGAAAAAACTAATTTTTTGATTGGAGTGAAAAATATGTCATTTTATTCCTCAAGTTATCATTCAGTTAAAGGAAATTTATCAAAAGTTTAAAATCACTCATAGGTGACATCAACTGCCCCCAAAAACCGAAAACTTTCAACTTCAACATCATCTTCTGTTTTTCATTTTCATTATCATTATCATTTTCATTTTCATTTTCATTTTCATTTTCATTTTCATTTTCATTTTCATTTTCATTTTCATTTTCATTTTCATTTTCATTTTCATTTTCATTTTCATTTTCATTTTCATTTTCATTTTCATTTTCATTTTCATTTTCATTTTCATTTTCATTTTCATTTTCATTTTCATTTTCATTTTCATTTTCATTTTCATTTTCATTTTCATTTTCATTTTCATTTTCATTTTCATTTTCATTTTCATTTTCATTTTCATTTTCATTTTCATTTTCATTTTCATTTTCATTTTCATTTTCATTTTCATTTTCATTTTCATTTTCATTTTCATTTTCATTTTCATTTTCATTTTCATTTTCATTTTCATTTTCATTTTCATTTTCATTTTCATTTTCATTTTCATTTTCATTTTCATTTTCATTTTCATTTTCATTTTCATTTTCATTTTCATTTTCATTTTCATTTTCATTTTCATTTTCATTTTCATTTTCATTTTCATTTTCATTTTCATTTTCATTTTCATTTTCATTTTCATTTTCATTTTCATTTTCATTTTCATTTTCATTTTCATTTTCATTTTCATTTTCATTTTCATTTTCATTTTCATTTTCATTTTCATTTTCATTTTCATTTTCATTTTCATTTTCATTTTCATTTTCATTTTCATTTTCATTTTCATTTTCATTTTCATTTTCATTTTCATTTTCATTTTCATTTTCTTTTTTATTTTCATTTCCATTTTTATTTTCATTTCCATTTTCTTTTTCTTTTTCTTTTTCTTTTTCTTTTTCTTTTTCTTTTTCTTTTTCTTTTTCTTTTTCTTTTTCTTTTTCTTTTTCTTTTTCTTTTTCTTTTTCTTTTTCTTTTTCTTTTTCGTTTTCTTTTTCTTTTTCTTTTTTTTTCTTTTTCTTTTTCTTGTCTTTTTTTTTCTTTTTCTTTTCCTTTTCCTTTTTCTTTTTCTTTTTCTTTTCCTTTTCCTTTTTCTTTTTCTTTGTCTTTGTCTTTTCTATTTCTTTTTTTTCCTTTCCTTTTTCTTTTTTTTCTTCTTTTTTTCCTTTCTTCTTTCTTATGTTTTTCTTTTCTTCTACTTCTACTTTCAACTTTAAACCCCCATATTTCACAAAATAACTGGAGGAAATAGTATATTACGTTACAAGTGCGGGAAATGGTGTTTAACATACGAGTATGATAAGTTAACGCACGAGACGAAGTCGAGTGCGGTATTATCATACGAGTATGGTAAACATCTTCCCGGACGAGTTACGTACGATATTTTTCGTCATACAAGTCTAAAATAGCAGATAAGTTGAAATAAGAAACTATAAATCATTGTTATTCAAACATAACCTCAACACACCAACTCAAGGTGAAATGTGGCAATAATGGTTCTAGATCAGCTGATCTAGCTTTCGACCAAATGGTTTTTCAGTGAAGTGGTAGCCACAACCACCCATAGAGTGCGGTAATAATCATTTGATGATTTTTACCACACAGTGTACGGTAATAATCATCAAATTACATCAGCTGTTTTTGATTTCTGTAAACAGCTGTTTACCACATTGATTGCTTGACTGGTAAACTGTCCATAACCTACAAGTATGACGAAAAAATTATTCCTCACAGCAATAGACAACATTTCAAAGCCCTAATAATATCCAATAAAATAAACTTAGAAAAAAGTTATGTCCAAAATCCTGTGCACAGCCTTGAATTAATGAATTATTACTCAATAAATAAATTATTATCTCCTTGTACTTCTTGTTGCATAACGATCTGCGTTGTTAATATTAACTGATTCATAATTAAAATTGACTGAAAGTCGTTAAATTTACAATAATGAGTTTGAATTATTATCACTGAATTAATGAATAATAACTAAATAAACTAAGTGAGGAACTAGCAAGTTGTAGCTATTTCCAGCGTTTTATATGTCCTGTTAATAAGGGCAAGTTCTTCATGCACTCATTAGCTTACATTTCCCTCCATTTTTTCAAGCCTTCTCTTCCTCGTTGAACCCACCAAAGTCCTTCAAGAAACAAGCTAACTCTTCATCTTTTTTAGTAAGTAGTTCGAGGGTTTTAATAAGGGGCGGATGATAAAAAAAGTGGAGGAAGAATAGAGAAAGAAGATGCAAAAAGAAAGACAAATGATGAGGAGAGTAGCAAATTGGCAGTCTCGAAAAAGAGCTGAACGAACTGTCATTGAAGGATGAATGGATTTGCTCGTTACGTGTTGTTCGCAATCAGACAAGGACCAACAACTCTTTTTTTTCTATTCCTCTTCTTCCTCTTTTATCAATCCATAGCAATCATTCGCTTCCTTCCTTTTCATGTCTGTCTGTCTGTCTGTCTGTCTGTCATCACCCTCAAATCCTGATGACTGACTCAACCACCTCATCATCTGTTCCGTTTGCTTCCATCCATTTAATCCGCTTACTCTTATTTAAAGCCTCTCACCATTTGTAGCAGGCTATTTTTTCTTATAACTCTTCTACTTCATCTTCTTTTACTTATTTTTAGTTTTCTCATTCTTCCGCTTCCTCTTCTTCTAATTCTCCTCTTCATCTTCATCTTCTTCTCATTCTTCCGCTTCACTCTTTCTTTCCCTTTTTATTCTTTTTTCTTTTCATCTTATTCTTGTTTTATTCTTTTTCCCTTTCTCTTCCTCTTCATCTTAATCTCCATCCTATTCTTCCTATTACTCTTCTCCTTCTCTCCCTACTTTTTCTCCTATTTCTCCTCCTTCTCCTCCACCTTCTTCTGTCTGTCCTCTTCCCCTTTTACTACTCTTTCTCCTTCTTCACCTCTTTCTCCAACGTCTCCTCTCTCACCTCCTTCTCCTCCTTCTACTTCTTCTCTTCCTTCTAGCTCTCCTTTCTCTTCTTCTTCTCCTTCTCCGTCTCTTTCCTTCTTGGTCCTTCTCCTTATTCTTTTTTTTCTTTTACCTTTTCATCCGCTAATTCCTCTTATTGCTCCTATTCCTATGATTTCTCTTATTCCTCTCATTCCTCTAATTCTCTTATTCTCTTATTCCTCTTATTCGTCTCATTCCTGTTATTCCTCTTCTTCCACTTATTCCTCTTAGTCTTCGCATTCTTCTTATTCTTTTAATTCTTCTTATGATTCTCATTTTTCTACCTCATCTAAGCCTACCTCTTCTTCCTCTTCTTCCTAGTCTCCCTATTCTTCAAATTCTTCCTATTTCACGTCCTCTTCTTGTTCTTCTTCCTCTTCTTCTTCATTTTCTTCTTCTTCCACTTTTTAATCTTCTCTACCTACCACTCCTCATGATTCCTGCTATATTTCTCTTTCCATCTTCATCTTAGTCTCTTCTTCTCACACCTCCTCCTATTCACATTTTTATTTTTACAATTTCTTGTTCTTTATCGATTCACTCTTTTCTTTAATTGTCTTATTGCCTTCTTTATCTTCTCTCCGTCATCTTGTTCTACTGTTACTTCTCCCTTTTTTCATTTTTGGCTTTTTTTTCCCCTCCTCCTTGTTGATCTTCTCATATTGATTTTCTTTCCCTTCTCCTTTTTATCTATTTTTTTCGTCTACATTATACTCCGTCACATTTATCCTTTCATGCTTCTGCTTTTCCCAGTCTTCAATTCATTATTTTGAACCGTCCAATCCATCATCTCCTTTACCTTTTCCTTTTTCTTCTTCCTCTTCTATTCCTTCTACATCTCCCTTTTCGTCTTCTACTTCGCCTTCCTTTCATTTTTCGCTTTTTCTTTTTTCCTTCTTCTTCGTCATCTCCTCCCCTCTTCCTTCTTTTTTTATTCTGTTTCTTTTTCTTCTTCTCCTTCTTTTTTCTTCTTCTTCATTTTCTTCTCCTTCATTATCCTCCTCTTCCTCCTCCTCCTCCTCAACCTCCTCCTCATTCATCCTCCTGCTCCTTCTCCTCCTCCTCCACCTCCTCGTCGTCGTCCTCCTACTCCTCCTTCTCATCCTCTTCCTCCTCCTCATTCATCCAACTGCTCCTCCTTCTTCTCCTTCTCCTCCTCCTCCTCCTCGTCGTTGTCCTCCTACTCCTCCTCCTTCTCCTCAACCTCCTCCTCATTCATCCTCCTTCTCCTTCTCCTCCTCCTCCACCTCCTCGTCGTCATCCTCCTACACCTCCTTCTCATCCTCTTCCTCCTACTCATTCATCCAACTGCTCCTCCTTCTTCTCCTTCTCCTCCTACTCCTCCTACTCCTCCTTCTCCAGTTCTACCTCCTCCTTCTCCTCTTTGTCCTCCTCCTCCTCCATCATCTCCCTCCTCCTCCTCCTGATCTTCTTTTTTCTTTTTTGCTAGCTCATTACTATTCGTGCGCTTTTCTTGGAAGCTCTCATTAATTGACACCAAGCTTCGTTTATCTTCCGCATCAGACATAAATTGATTCAATTTTCTCTCTCACACTCTCTCTCTCTCTCCCTCTCTCTCTTCATCTCTCTCTCTCTCTCTCACTCTCTCTCTCTCTCTCTCTCTCTCTCTCTCTCTCTCTCTCTCTCTCTCTCTCTCTCTCTCTCTCTCTCTCTCTCTCTCCTTTCAGACACGCCCTACAGCACTGAAGATTGATATTGATGATTGATGAATGAATTTCACAGTGATTATACGTTCCTAAGTATATTTTTCCTTTTTCTGATAGGTAGATGTCTGATAGCTTGATAATATTGAGAAAAACCTCAACTAATTCCTCATCACAAGGCAACGGTTTTTCTGCTAGAAATCCAGGGATCTTTTTCTAATGGTGCTTGCATCCAATACTCGATATAATCATAATAGTGAATAAGCAAACACGTTGAGAATTCACGTTTTTTGTCGATTTTTATCAAAAATTTCCGTTTTTCTTTCAAGAAAATCATTGAATACTTTTGAACTCGATAGATGCCTTCATTATGAGTAGAAAAGTGCTGTTATAAATAAGCGAGCGAACATAAAAGTCGTGTTTTCGTTTGATTTCGATCAAAAAGTACCGTTATCGTTAAAGAAACTCGACATTTTTTATCAAAAAGTACCGTTATGCTTGAAGAAATTCAACTGATTTAGTGGATTCCTTGATTATAAATAGAAAAGTACCGTTATAAAAACAAGAGCACGTTAGGAACTTGCGTTTTTCAACGGTTCAGATTGGATTTTATAGTTACTAGGCTATATAATTACAGTATTACCATAGTATTACTATACCATAGTACCATACAGTATTATCAGGGAGTAAGGATCGTCTTATAGCCTATACGTCAGGGCCCGGCAACCTTTTCAGACTCAAGATCGATTTCGTTCAAAATCGCACACCCCGTGATCGACATAATTTTTTTTCTTTGGATAGTAAACTAGCTAACTAAAGTGGTTTGATGGGGGAGGGGTGGTGGCTAGAATGTGAAAGAGTATTTTTCAATAATTTAAGTACAGTAATATAAGTTATCTGTTTAACTAACTAAAGAATTTAGGATTTTATTAATTTAACTACTAATTTTAATAAAATTGTCTGAGCTTTATTAAAAAAAACAAGAAAAACTTAAAAAAAATTAAATTAATGTTCCAACTTTACTTCTAGTGAGAAGTTTGACATTCCATTTCTTTTGACAGCTTTGTTAAATCTGGGTTGTAGCTCGTGGACGCCAGTCTTTGCACTTGTCTAAGTGCTCATCGGTCAATGAGGCCCAATACTTGTACTTGATAAAGGACATGGTGGAAAATGTAGACTCACAAAGATAGGTCGAAGAAAATAGGGACATAAGTTTCAGAGCTGGACAAATAAGTGACGGGTATATTTATTTGGGAACAAGAGTTCAGAATTTGTAAAATCCTCAGTTAAAGTAGTTTTCAGGTTTAAATCACTTAGCAGTATTGTTATTTCTAGCTCAATAGCGGTGGCGTCACTTTGCAACGTTTTTGTAATTCTTTAGCAACGCGTTAAAGGGTTTGCTACAAGATCAGCAATGATTTCAAGTTTTTTAAATCAGTGAAAAGATTTTCGAACTCTTTCTGTAATTGGCTTAATACTTCGATGTGTCTGTCATTGTCAGAGTACTGGCATTCTTCACCCAAGCGGTCTTCATGCTCAACTTCTACATTGTCAACTTTATTTTACTCGCTTGTTCTTCGACTAATTTTTCCAGACAATGTTTGAGGTCAAACTTCCGGATTTTCTTTTCCCATAGTTGAAGTTTTGATGGAAATTCCTTTACAGATGACAGTGTCAAAATATTCATATTCTTGCCTTGTAGTTGTAAGTTCAACTCTTTACGTTTTCCAGTAACATCAATAAGAAAGGCTAAATCTTGCAGCCACAACGTGTCTTTCAAGTATGAATAGTCCTCTTTGCGCTCTTTTAGAAATTCTATAACGGCCGGCGATCGTAAAATCGGCAAAGGGGTTTTGCTTTGCTAAGCCAGCGCACCTCAGCATACTGAAGCAGTTCACCAAACTATAGTTTCATTTCCTCCATTAACGCCCAAAGTCCTTTGGGGCGTGCTCTTATCCCGTTCACAAGTTTTACCAATGCCTTCATCACGTTATTAAGATTAGAAATTTTTTCACACAAAGCTTGTTGATGAATCATACACCAATATGAAAAAAAAATTTGGAAACTCATCGTCTTTTCGGCACAGTGCTACAAAGCCGTTATGTACGCCTGTAATGGCGGGAGCACCATCTGGTGCCAAGCCTGTTAATTTATTCAAGGGTATTTTGTCATTTGTAACATAGTCTGAAACTAGAATATATGTCTTCCCCTCGCGTACACTTCACACATTGTTTTGTTTTGTCAAAAATTCCAGGAATCGGCGCGATCGACTCAAAATTACCCTGCGATCGACCGGTCGATCACGGTCGACGGGTTGCCGGGTAAGGCTATACGTTCTATTAGTCTTATCGTTGGATAAGTTCTATAACTTCTATTTGAAGCTATTTTCTGTAAAATGACATACAAAAATGTCCACCTAGATAATGAAAAATCTAGTTGATAGAATTTTCTTTTTGAGACATTTAAATTTTTATAAAAGAAACAATCAGGTTTACCGTCAAAGTGAACATTTTTTGCAGAACATTATATGACTGATATTCTGGAAGAATAATCAACTCTGTTCGATGGCAAGTTACAGAGATATCAAATTTCCAACAATTAAAAAAAATTTCAACTGAGGGGCCTGGGGAAAAAGCCAATGGGGGATTTTCGGGGACTTTTCGGAAAATGTACTCTTCAACGTGTACTATTGATTGGCATATATAAAGTCTTGCCTGTCTGTAATTTGTTCTGATAATAATTCTCTATTGGATTGGGCTGGATAGCCAAGAGCAATGCAATGCACAGTGCTGTAGGGTTCGGCGACGCGGTGTCCGCTACTATTTCATCACTCACTAAGACGCCATGACTTGAACGATAATAATCAATAGACACATCATTCTAAAGCTTATTAAATTATCTATAAGTTTTGTAAGAAACAGCACAACCAATAACGCAATGGTAAAAAAGATGTGATCAGTTGAAGTTGAATTGTGTGGTTCATGGTGACATTTTTTTCTATAAACTAAATTATTACTGAAAAACTAGGCTTTCTACATAGAAATTGTATAAACATATATTTAGAGAATAATTTTAAGTATCAAATGAGATGCGAATGTTATAAGCCTTCAACTGAAGTACTACTGCTCTTGCAATGTTGGGAGGGGGTAAAAGGGAAAGCAGGTGGGGTGGGGGTCGGGTCTTTAGCTTTTTCGAGTAAGTACTTTGTATACTAACATCCTGCAAAAATTCAGCTATCCTCTAATTTGTTACGACACAAAACATTCATTGACTGGGCTATCCATGATGTTCGTCTTGATGGTTCGTCTATGTTATTACTCCCCCACAATACCTAAGATTGAAAGAGTTAGAAAGGCTGTAGCATTTCTGTTATGTAGCATTTATAGATTGTCTATAGATTGGCTATCCATGATGTTCGTCTTGATGGTTCGTCTATGTTATTACTCCCCCACAATACCTAAGATTGAAAGAGTTAGAAAGGCTGTAGCATTTCTGTTATGTAGCATTTATAGATTGTCTATAGATTGGCTATCCATGATGTTCGTCTTGATGGTTCGTCTATGTTATTACTCCCCCACAATACCTAAGATTGAAAGAGTTAGAAAGGCTGTAGCATTTCTGTTATGTAGCATTTATAGAACACAAATTTCAGTTCACAAGTAGACATAATTTGATACTGATAAAGTTATTTTGTAGAAATAACAGATACAAGATAGTGTTAATAGAACGAGTATGTCAATTGACTAGTTTGTCAATCTACATTGACATAGTGCCGGGTAATTGCAAAACCTAGTTTTCAAGGCATGTTATTGTAAAATTGGGACACTTCCAAGTCTTTTTGACTATTCAAAATTAATAAAACTTTTAATTATTTATTGAAAGAGCGTAGCGAGTAGTTTTGACTCGTGACACGATGCCATTTCTGTATGTTTGTGTGTTTGTTTGTTTGTATGTTTTACGGTTAATTTCAACTTTAAATTTTGAACACATATTCTTGGAACCTTTTTACAGATCAAGTTCGTTTGCCAATGAAATTGACCTACTCTTTCATCCTTTTTGAGAAGAAACAAAAGGATAGGTTCTCAGGCAATCATTACTATAGGGAATATTATGATGGAAAAATCATATGGAATTAGTTTAAATTTGATTTCTAATCGGAGCCTATGTAGTTGAAATGTGATAGAAGGCAGCAATCTATATATATAATAAAACATATTTTTTAAACAAAAAAAGAAACCGACTTCAGTGAAATGATAAAATACTCACGTACTAAAAAGTTTAAAATAAAGTATTTACTTTAAACTGAGAAAATTTAAAATTTCATACAAGTAATCTTTTGAAGTCGGCGCCAAATATTTTATAAAGAAATTCTATCTAAT
>OX418216.1:4932151-5019515 GCA_948455865.1 Conomelus anceps | reverse complement strand
TCCTCTTCCTCTACCTCATCTTCCTCTTCAACCTCTTCCCTCTCTTCCTCCTTTTCCTCCTCTTCCTCATCTTCCTCCTCTTCCTCTTCTTCCTCCTCTTTCTCCTCCGCTTCGTATTCACCTCTTCCTCCCTTCCTCCTCTTCCTGCTCTTCCTTCTCTTCCTCCTCTTCCTGCTCTTCCTCCTATTCCTCCTCTTCCTGCTCTTCCTCTTTCCTTCTCTCTATCTTCCATATCTTCATCCTCTTTCTCCTCCTCCTTCTCTTCCTCCTCTTCCTCTTCTTCCTCCTCTTTCTCCTCTACTTCGTATTCCACCTCTTTCTCCTCTTCCTGCTCTTCCTCCTCTCTATCTTTCATATCTTCTTCCTCTTCCTCCTCCTCCTTCTCTTCCTCATCTTCCTTCTCTTCCTCTTTCCTTCTCTCTATCTTCCATTTCTTCTTCCTTTTCCTCCTCCTCTTTATCTTCCTCCTCTTCCTCCTCTTCCTTCTCCTCCTTCTCTTCCTTCTCTTCCTCCTCTTCTTCCTATTTCTCCTCTTCCTCATCTCCAATCTCTTCATCCTCTTCCTCATCTTCCTACTCTCCCTTCTCTTCCTCCTTCCTTCTCTCTATCTTAATAATAATAATAATAATAATAATAATAATAATAATAATAATAATAATAATAATAATAATAATAATAATAATAATAATAATAATAATAATAATCTTTATTTCCACAAATACAAACAAGCAAAAAAAAATACACGCCTCTTCCTCCTGATCCTCTTCTCTTCTTCCACTTTTTCCTATTCTTCCACTTCTTCCTCTTCTTCCTCCTCTAACTCCTCTTCTTTTACTTCTCCTTCTTCTCTTTACTCCCCTTCCTCTTCTTATTCTCCTTTTCTTCTACTTTTTCTTCTTATTCTCCTTCTTCCTTCTCCTATTCTCCTTTTCCTCCACCTCCTCCTTTTTCCTTTACCTTCTCCTTCTCCTTCTCCTAATTACCTACACCTACTTACTCACTTACTCTTCTCACTCACCTACTTACTCTCTTATTCGCATATTCACCTACTGCTTATTATTCTCCTAATGCCTACATTCGTCTCATTTTCTTCTTCCTTTCCGTTTTCTTTTCGTTCTTTTTCTTCATCTTGTGCAATAGCCACCATCAAAGATTATGTTAATGTTCTTCTTCATCACCCGTCTTCTTCATCACCCGACTTCTTCATCTTCTTCTTCTTCCTCTTCTTCACCCTCTCCTGTATTTCTTTCTTCTTCTCCCTCAAACAGTCTTCTTCTTCATCTTCTGTAATCTTCTTCTTCATCTTCTGTAATCTTCTTCTTCCTCTTCTTTATTTTCTTGCTCAATATTAGACACTTTTAACTCCAGTTGCTTAATTTTTATCCACCTACTACTCCTCCTCCTCCTCCCCTACCTCCTCCTCCTCCTCCTCCTCCTCCTCCTCTTCCTCCTCCTCCTCATCCTCCTCCTCATTAAAACTGATTAAATCCTTTTAAAAATTTAATATTATTATAACGTACATGGACTGGCTATTAACTTCCAATATTCCTCTCTCTCTCACACACACACACTCTTTCTCACTCACTCCATTCTCTCTCACACTATCTGTCATTCTCTTTTCTCTCACACACACACACACACATACACACTAACAAACTGTCTTTCTCTCCTTATCGCTTTCTCTCTTTTTTCTCCCTCAATTTCTCTCTTTTTCTCTTGCTTCTCTCTCTCACTCTCTATCTATCTATCTCTCTCTCTCTCTCTCTCTCTCTGTCCTCTCTATTCATCTGCCTCTCTCTCCCTCCTGTAAATTCATCAGTATTCCTTTCAGCCGATCACAATGCACGCCTGTCCGTTTGTAGGTATTTTGTTCTGGCAAAGAACAGAAAATCCCCGGCGCAATATCGCACAGTGTAGTCCAATTACCCGGAGAACAATTACAAAATGGACTCGCTCCATACAAAAGAGTCAATGCGCAGCCCCCCCCCCCCCTCCCCTCCCAAAACACAGCATGTATTAGTCTCAATTCACTAACAATAACGGGGTGACTTTAAAAATGTAACAATGCAAAATGGGATACCAGTACAGACGGGGACATTTTGTGATGACTTCTAATCTTTTTCTCCCAAAAAGAAGTTCTCTCTATAACTCTCTCTCTCACTCTCTCTCTCTCTCTCTCTCTCTCTCTCTCCTCTCTCTCTCTCTCTCTCTCTCTCTCTCTTACGGTCAAGTGTTGATGAGAAGGATATCCTTGAATATCTTCTTCCAAGAATGGACATTTATATGTTCAAACTTCGCCGTTTCATGTAGATACATCACAATCGTATTATCGTTATCAAATTGCGCCTCATATTCATTTTGTTGAATATTTCTCCAGTTAAGCTTTGTAAAATTCATAGAACAATTACAGTACCGTCACATGGGGATATATGGAACAATATTTTTAATTTTCATTATTTAAAACTTCAAATAAGTAAAGAAAATGTTTCAAAACAAGTTCTTTTAAAATGAGATTCTCAATTTAGCTTGAATCATAGGGGAAAAGATCAATTTATATTATTCACATGTTTTTTAAAACATTTATTGCTGTTCCATATAACCCTCAGTTTGGGGTTATATGGAACAGCTTCGAATTCAACAGAATACCACTCTATCTCTGGTTAATTGTCCGTGAAAAATTTAACTATGAGACCTTTTTGATTCAAATAACTTTGAATAAATTGTCTCAATTAATTGTACACTGGTAAATGGATATCCAAACTCTGCTGCTTTTATTAATGCTTCTACAACTTTATTTTCTTCATTTGAATTCAACATAGTTGGTCTCCCCAACCTATCACTATTCATACCGTCTGTAAATTGTCGTATTTGGTAGACCAAACCTTTCTGCTGCATGTGAGAAAGACATACGCTTTTCTATGACAGCATTTAATGCCAATTCGATGTTATTGACATCGTAATTGCGCCGGTAAGCTGTTCCAGGAACGTGAATATGTTTTTTGGGCATTGTTCCATAAAACCCCACTAAAATACAACTTTTTAAAAAACTTCCTCAAAAACAGTAAACATACACTAGATCACAACAAACAAGCATAGGTTCTACAAAAGAGGTTTTGGCACACAAGACTTCAACAATAAAGATAACTATTTATCAGTGGTTACTTGATCACAGGTGAGACTATTCATGAAAAGTATTTTCCGTGTATAAGCTGTCATGAGAATCTCGACATTGGAGAATGATAAAAAAGTTTTTTGAAAACATATGATTTATTATTCTACGATTATACATTTTTGAATTATATAAGCAAATTGAAAACAGTAGAAAATTAATTCTTGTGGGTAGACCTACAGGTGGTAATTTTGAAACAAGAACATAAGTTCCATATAATCCCAAGAGTTCCATATATACCCATTTTACCAGTACTTATATATTTTTAACAATCTAGAGTCTAAGACTTTAAGGCTGTGCATTTTGTAATCTACATGAATAAAGTAAATAATCTAAATCTAAATCTAAATCTCTCTCTCTGATGCAAGAAGAGATGATCACATAACACTTTTTTATAGGAGACTTCAATGGCCAAAGTTGAAAGACAGAAGACAATACTTCTTGTTGTGTCTTGCCTATCATCTCATTGCTGATGGCAGAGGTCCGCAGTACTTGAAGGAAAGGTTTACTCTTCTTAGGTTCTTCTTCAGGTTCATTCCAGGAACACCCGGCAGCATGACTATTTTCTGCAGATTCCCCTCCATCGCACGGTCATGTATAATACTTCATTCACTGTTACAGCTGCTCGAATGTGGAACAGTCTTGCATCAGAGCTTATTTTTTCGCCTTCTTTCAAAACTTTCAAATCACGGCTCTTGTTATCCTTGATTAATGATACATTGGCATGAGATCTTTCAAAATTGCTTTTATTATCATTTTCTAATCATCACTTAACTTTTCTTTTTTTTTGTTTTCAACCTTCAAATAATTACTTTCTGGAATTAGTTATGATTATTATAATTTCTTCTAATTTTAATATTTATTATTTTACATGCAAATGCATAATTATCTTATAATTTAGTTTTGTAATGTGTTATTGAATCTAGGTATCTGGATGGTAATTATTTTTCAAATGTTTTGTAATTATTATCTTTGTTCTGTAATTATATATTCTGTAACTATTATTTCCAATAGTTTGTATTTATTATTTTGTAAAATCAAATAATTTGTAAACTGTATATTACAATAGGCGAAAGCCTTGTGACAATTGACAATAAAATATATCTATCTATTTATCTATCTATCTATATCTCTCTCTCTCTCTGTCTCTGGTTAAGTGTCAAGAATGGACGAATCATTGTCCAAACTCCGCCATTTCATGTAATTGCGTCACTTAGATTGCCATCACCGTAGTTAATATCAATTAAGATCATACAAAATAATAATAACATTGTACATAATTTCTAGCATTATAAAAAAAGCATAATATAAGTTTACTATTGTATATATCTAATCGATGTTGATAGTTTCGTTTTTAACCATTCATATGTAAATTTGTAAATTTACATGATTAAAAAAACATAATCCAATCTAAAAATCTAATCTCTCTCTCTTTTACGGTCAACTGTTGATGAGAAGGATATCCTTTGCCGTTTCATGTAGATACATCACGATCAAATTATCGTTATTGAATTGCATTTCATATTCATATCGTTGAATAAGTATTTACTTTGATTTTGCTAGATTCATAGAACAATTACTTATATTTTCAGCTATCATAATCTAGAATCTAAGACTGTGCATTTTGTAATCTACACGAATAAAGTGAATAATCTAATCTAATCTCTTTCTCCTTTTCTAAAAGTGGTTTTTTTTCACCTAAAAATTAATAAATAATAAGCGTCTGGCTTTTATTGTTGAAAATACTCTTACGGGTAGTTCCAAAAACTAAGGCGACTGATTGATCTATTCAAATGTTCAAATATCCATGGATTTGAATAGACAAATGAGACGCCTACAATTCCGGTAAAACTCCATTAACCGGCAAACGGTAAGACTCCCATGAAACGAACTATATCCGATAATCAAAACCCAAATCTGAGACACCACAAAGCTTCTGCGGGAAATTCAAACATCTTTTCACGTCGCCTTTCCCCCAGAATTCGACAGAAAACACGTATCATACTCCCTTTCATGTCATTTTCATTCCTCCTTGACATCATTCTCATTCCTCTTTGACATCATTTCCTTTCCTGACATCAATACTTCCCCTTTTCTTCCCTCCTTTCCCGCCAAAACCGGCACATATCAAAATACGTTCATCTTCGACAGCGGCAGAATTTATTAGGTTTCTGAAATGAAAACTGATCGTATATCAATTTTTCACATGATGTGTATGCTATATGTACATTTTATACGTGATATATCACTATATATACGTTTTATCACGTGATATAACGGATTCGCAAGTGATTTATTACCTCGTACATATATGTTTACAGTCGTTGTATTACACATGTTCGGGTTCTGCTATGATATTTATATTACTATATATTTTATGATGTCAGTCACAAAATTCTGGTGTAACCCAATTTGTCAATGATTTTTTCCGTGTTCTATATATTCCACATCAATGGAGGAATAAAAATAATGATATTCATAACTTATCCTTGGGATTAGATTGGAATGTTTTATAAGTGTGTTTTCAATAACAAATAGCTTTCTTTCAAAGGATAATAAATGAAATGAATATATTTCTTACACCTACAGAGGAAAATGAAATAATCATAGCTAATCCTTGGAAGCGGATTGTAATGGTTTATTCGTGTGTTTTGAATGACATAGATAATTTTATTTGAAAAAATAATGATAAAATATTCATTTACTTGCAAGTACCGGATGATTAGGTAGAATGAACCTATGCTGGACAAAAGATTGTCCCAATTCTTAAGGGCCTTTTCAAAAAAATGAAAATACTTATAGAACTTTTTGAGCTTTTTTATTAAAAAAACACATTTGAGTCATATAAGTGATCAAGTTTTCATAAATAATACTCAATATGTCCGTTACCAAAAGTATCTATATCTATGCGAACTTCGAATTAACATTCTTTGTAGTGGCGAAGGTTATATTGTGGAAGATAACCATAATGAATAATAAGACTTGAAGTTGTCACAACCACATATTGAAGACAGTGAGATACTAGTTTCGGTTGTCACACCTTTATCAATCTCAAATGAACTTAAACTAAAGTACAGAGTAGCTTAATATATACTAAACACAGAATGATACTATTGGCTGAGGGTGAAAGTGCATTACATAGACTGACCTACATTGAAGGTCTGTGATTGGCTGAAGACCTTAACAAGTCACGCCCACTGGTAGGAGGAGCAACAAGGAATAATCATTGTCAAAATCCAGAACCAAAAAGTAACAAACATACACAAGTAGGCTGGAATTTAACAATTGAAAACATTAAAAAATGAAGCTAAATGAAATGCAGTCAACATCACATAGATATTATAGTAGACTTATGCCCGGTTTCTGAGTTGTTCATTAACTTAATGGACCATTAACTCAATGCTGGAGCAATGGGTTAATGATCCATTAAACTAAATGAACAACTCAGAAACCGGGCATTTCAAGTGATGCAATTACATGAAATGGTGAAGTTTGGACAGAGATTGGTCCATTCTTCCATTCTTGACACTTGACCGATAACTGGATTTACAGTACAGAGGAACCCGGATATACCCAAAAAGGAACAAAGGGTAGAGATTGGGTATATAGTGGGTGGATAATGGGTATAGATGTTGTGAAATGGGTATAGAGCCTAATAATTGCAGGAAAAGCCAGGTTGAATGAGCTGATAGACAGTAACAGGCTTTAGGTGGGTTGACAAGATGCTAGTAGCGCTTTCAAGGCAAGGTGGGCTTTCCATTTGACTGGATTTTGTCTCATATGGAGGAACGCTGCATTACCGGTACGTTTCATCATTGTTCAATGGATGTTATAACAATGAATGAATGGATGAATGAAGTGGATGCACAGCACTGAGACTAAACTTTTGTCAATGCAGAGTAGGTAGATAAATTGTCTTTATTAAAGGAGGAGGAGGAGGAGGAGGAGGAGGAGGAGAACGAGGAGAACGAGGAGAACGAGGAGGAGGAGGAAGAGGAAGATTGATGAGGGGGGGAGAAGGATGAGAAGGAGGAGAACGATGAGGAGGAGGAGAAAGAAAAGAAGGAGTGATGAGTGGGGGGGAAGGATTAGAAGGAGGAGGAGGAGGAGGAGGAGAAGGAAGAAATGGAAGAGAGGGAGGAGACAGAGAAGGAAGAGAAGGGGGAAAAGGAGAAGAAGGAGAAAAATTTGGAGGAGAAGGGGGAGAAGGAGAAGGATGAGGAGAAAGAAGAGGAGGAGAACGATGAGGCGGACGATGAGGATGGGGAGGAGGAGAAAGGGTAGGAGAAGGATGAGGATAAGAAGAAAGAGAAGTAGGAGAAAGATGAGGAAAAGGAGAAGGAGGAGGAGATGGGAAAGAAGAATGAGAAGGAGAAGAAAGAGGAGGACAAGAAAGAGAAGAAGGAGAAGAAGGAGAAGAAGCAGGGACAGGAGGAGGAAGAAAAGACGAAGGAGGAGAAGATGAGGAAGAAGAGGGAGGAAAAGGATAAGGATAAGAAGAAGGAAAAGGAGAAGGAGTAGGAGAAGAAAAATATGTAAAATAGAACAAGAATGACGAAGAGGTGGAGCGGAAGGAGGAGAAGTAGCAGGAGAGTGAGGAGAAGAAGGTGGTGGAGGAGGAGGGGGAGGAGGAGGAGGAGTAGGAGAAGAAGGGGGTGGAGAAGGATAAGGTAAGAAGGAGAAGGATAAGGAGAAGGATGAGGGAAAGAAGGTTGAAGAGGAGGAGGTGGAGGAGGATGATGATGATGATGATGGTGATGATGGAAAAGAAAAAGATGAAACAATAGAACAATGATGTTGTAGAGGTGGAGCGGGAGGTGGAAAAAAAAAAGGGGCAGGGTGAGGAGAAGAAGGAGAAGAAGGTGGAGGAGTATTAGGAGGACGAGGAGGAGTAGGAGGAGAAGGGGGAGGAGAAGGATAAGGATAAGAAGGAGGAGAAGGACAAAAAAAGGAGAAGAAAAGGAAGAAGGAGGAGGTGGAGAAGGAGAAAAAGTAGTAGCAGTAGAAGAAGAAGAAGTAGAAGGAGAAGAATATGGTGAGAAGAAGAAGGAGAAGGAGGAAGAGAAGAAGTAGTTGTAGTAAAAGAAGAAAGAGAAGTAGAAAAAAAGGAGAGAAGAATTCGAAGAGATGAAGGAGAATAATAAAAAGGAGAAGAAGAGGAAATCTGAAGCAGAAGAAAACCAATATCACGGTGTTGATTGGACAAGAAGAAGAAGAACGAAAAAAACGGAAAGATAAAAGAATATGAGACGAATGCAGGCATTAGGAGAATAAGCAGAAATGTGTAAATGAGTGACTAAGTGAGTAGGTGATTGAGGATAGTGAGTGAGTGTGAGTGATTAGATGAGTGAGATAGTGAGTAACTGATTAAGTAAGTGGGTAAGTGAAAGAGTGAGAGAGAACGTGCAAGTGAGTGAGTGTGAGTGAGTGATTGGTGAGGTGAATATCGCTTGTCTCTTGCCTCAGCACCCTCACTCAGCCTCAGCTCTAAGTCGGGTCAAGATGAGGATGAGGATGACAACCCAATAACATGGTGTCAATATATGAGGCAACACCTACCTCAGCACTCCCTTCAACCATATCATATACAGAGTGTTTCAGGAATATTGGCGCACATTTATGGAGGTGCTGTCCACCCAAATTATTCCCATTCGTTTTTACAGTGCTAGAGTAGCTGTTTGTATGTATGATTGTATTGGTAAAATTTCACTTTAAATTTTCCTTTTTTTGAATTTGAAATTGTTAAATTTAAAAAAAGAAAGCATTAAGGAATGCTACATGAATTAACAATAAAAAGGAATGTAAAAAAATGTCAATTCAATCAAGCTATTATCCTCAAAATAATACAAATTCAAAATATTGTAACTACTGCTAATCACAATTTTCTTGTGGATTGAGGAGCATTTTATGATGCTCACAAAAATCATGGAGATCAAATGGTGCATATCCCTATTAGCGCAACTACTAATTATAATTTTGTTTCATGTGAATTCGTCGGGACCTTGGGTACTCATTGTATTTGGGGCCAAATAAATTTGGGCTAAATAAATTGGGACAAAGACGAGCCAAACTCTGAACAAAAAAGTAAATGCATATGACATTTATTGGTGGGAAGACCATTACGGGTAGTTCCACCTCGCCGCTCTACCCATGTTATTGGAAACATTGTGGATCTACAGTTTTGGGTGGGCTCCGAACCACCAGAAAGTGATTTAACAGCAGAGAACAGAGTCTTTTTTTCTGGTCAATCCAATCGGTCACCCTTGAAAATAGGGCCCAGGAGAGCGTTGCTTATCTACCTGATTGAGCTCTGACCTATAAATCATCCTATCAAGCACTTCATAAAATATTCCATATTTTATTCATATTGCTTTCAATTCTATTGTAGCATTTATGAGGAGAGCTCCCTTAGCGGACAAGTGTTTTGAAATATGGGGGTTAAAAGTTGAAATTTCTCGGTTTTTGATGGTTTAATGGGAAGTGATAGCCGCGAGCCGTAGCAGGTATCTGTTCAATCAGATAGAGATAAGCTGTGTTCTCGTAGGACCTGTTTGTAACGGTGACCGATTAGATTGGCCAGCAAAAAAGCACTGTTCTCTGCTGTAAAATCAGTTCCCGGTGGTTCGGAACCCACCTAAAACTATAGGTCCAACTCAACAATCACCATCATCCAACTCATTACCAACGCACAGGTCTAAGAACTATGAAGGCTTCATCCTCAAAAAAAAAAAAAAAAATAAATAAACTTTGACGTGACTGGTTATGGCCTTCAGCCAATCACAGACTTTCAATGAAGGTCAGCCTATCAGAAGCACTTTCTCCCTCAGCCAATAGTTGAGTATATTATATTAAGCTACTCTGTACTTTAGCTTTAGATTGTTTGATATTGATAATGGAGTAACAACCAAAGCAAGTTAGTATCTAACAGCTTTCAATAAATGTGGTTTTGACAACTTCACAATTTATTCATTCTTCTCCTTCATCTTTCTTCTTCTTCCTCCTCTTCTTCCACTTATTCTTCTTCCACCTTCTTTTTCGATTTCTATTCTTCTTCAGTTTATCGTGTTCTGAGTTAACGTTCGTTTTTTCTACTTCTCTTTCTTCTCCTTCCTCCTCTTCTTCCACTTATTCTTCTTCCAACTACTTTCTTTTCCATTCCTATTCTTCTCCAGTCTATCGTGATCTCAGTTTTCGTTCGTTGATTTGAGCAGATGCTCCCAAATAAAACAGAGATTTTCAGAATTTATCGCTTGGAAAAATCGAAAGAAAACGTAGAAAAATAAAGAAAAACATTTGAAAATAGAAAAAAGTAAGTCAAAAGCTACAAGATTCACTCGCTAATGAAGAGGCTTTTACAACGGAAGTGGAAGTCAAACCTCTGGAGGAAAAAGAGAGGCCATTGATTTGAGGATAAAGAGGGTGAATAGGAGTGAGCGTGTGAGAGAACGGGGAGGAGAGGGAATTTGAAAAGAGTTTTTGTTAGCGGAACATGAATAATGATGGCAAATGTCGAAGTTGAGCTTCTAAAGAATGGATAACAAAAAAAAAACATGGTGGAAGAGCTTCATTGGAAACGAGGGGTTGTTTGAAAGAAATAATTTACTTCGGTGTTTGGTGGGAAAGAGTTTTAAAGAAGAGTCAGGCTAAGACTTTTGAAAGAAGGAAATGCTCCAAGTACTGCAAGAAATAAAAAACACATGAGAAGGATGGTACTTTAATCTTGGAAAAAAGTTACATGTTTGGAATTATTAAGGCTTTGTGCAAGGGTTTTGGTCATATTTTTTCTAAGTTCCTTGTATTGGATATCACTGGGGCTTGGAAATGTTATCTACTGCTGCAAGAATAAAAATTTCTTCAATTATTTTGTGGAATATGCTTCAAAGTTGAAATTTTGTGGTTTTGGGGGAATTCATGTTATTCTACAAGTAATTTCAAAGTTTTGATAAATTTTCCATATTTCGAAGAAACCTTGAAATAGTTATTTATGTATTAAGAGCGTGAAGCGCGACTTTATTGCTCGAGCCGAAACAGTTACTGCGCGACGCGTAGGGGAGCGCAGTAATTTTGCAAGAGCGATAAAGAAGCTCCACGCGCGAATTACATACAATATTTTTCCTACAACTGCAGTTCTGGATTCCAACACAAAAACTTTCAGTTTGTAACATCACAGACCGTGCACGGATTTGGATAGCGTGCGCCATTGTTGAGGTTATGAAAATGCCACGGATTTCGTGATCCACCAATGAGAAGCCATCAAACACAGCTGGCGAGCGGTAAAATACTTTTTCCGTTCGTCAGCTGACTTTACCGCTCGCTGAGCGGTAAAGAGGTATTTTACAGTCAGTTTTCAGTAGGGTACTTGAAGAAATACTTTACGAGCAGTTGTAGGAGAAATATTTTTTAATAAATAAATATTTTTTAAAAAATAATTTTTTTTAAAACAATGAAATTAATTCCTTTCCATCAATTATAAAGTAGAAACAAACAAGAACAATACATAAGTACACTAGAGTTGAAAAAAATTAGAATTAGAAAATTTAAGTTCACTGAAAAACACAGAAGTACCGTTATTAAAATGTCTAGCCTAAATTTTAATAACTGTACTTTCGTGTTTTTTTCGGTTGGCTTTGTCTGCATTTCAGTGAGCTTCAACTTTAATTTTTCTCAATTCTAGCCAACTTGTGTATTGTTATACTATTTGTCAAAGAGAGCAACTTATTCCTTTTACACAGATTTGACAACTATAGACTTATCTCTTGTTACAACAGACCTAGTAAACTTAGAGGAGGATCGTGCATTCTTGCTCAGCATGACCTGGTAGGGGAGCCTGTACCGGAGTTCGATGGATTTAATCTTGAAAATTTTTTTGAATCTTGTAGTGTAAAATTTCTTGAACCAATATGTATTATTGTAATAAACATATATAGGCCGCCTATTAACACCAAGCTTTCATTAAATCTTTTCTTTGACCGATTAAATAATTTGTTGGAATTATGCTCAAAAAGGTATTTCAAGTTTAAGTGTATACTGTCAGGTGATTTTAATATTGACACATTGAAGAGTACTAGAGACCGGTCCAGGTTCTTAGCTACGCTCAGCTCTTACAACTTGCAGCTTCATTTCACAAATGCAACTAGAATTGCTCCTGGCTCTCGCACATGTATAGATAATATCATATCTGATGCAGGAATTGATTTGCAATAATGTCCATGTAAAATAATTGACAATAGTCTATCAGACCATACTGCACAACTTGTTCAATATTCATACGAAACCTTCAAAACACATAAATTAATACATCAAAAAAATAAAAACAATAATAACTGTAGTAGAATTGTAAGAATATTTTCCAAACAGAATATTAATAGATTCAAGCTTTGTTTATCACAGGAATATTGGAACGTTCTCTACAATTTGAATGATGTTACTTCAGATCCCAATGTACTTTATAAAGCGTTTAATAACATATTAATGAGCCACTTTAATGAGTCATTTCCAAAGAAATTTCAAACTTCCAACAAAATGAAACAAGTAAGAAAAGGTTGGATTACGAATGGCAATGGTATTTCATGTGCAAGAGCCAGAAAGTTACATGTAGAACTCAGAACAAATCTGAATCCAAACTTCAAAACATATGTGAAAAATTATAGAAGAGTACTGAATCGTTGTATCAGGGCCGCAAAGATAAGCTTTAATAGTTGTAGAATAAGCCAAGCGGAGAATAAAACAAAGATGGTGTGGAAGATTGTGAAACAAGAAACAAATACAATAGAAGGAAACAAAGAAGATTTTTCAAAGACTTTCCCTAACAGAGATATTGGAATAACCTTAAACTTATTAAATGATTTTTCTCCAACATTAGCGATAAACTTAATCTGAACTGTGATATGAAGACAGCATTAAAATTTTGTAGAAAGTCTCCCGAAGCAAATAGTCTCCTAGTATCTTTCAGTGAAATTACTGTAGAGGAAGGTATTGATATCATCAAGAGTATAAATGCATCCAAAACGCCTGGCTGGGATGAGTTTCCCCCTTTCCTCCTTAAGACATGCATGTTATTACTTGCTCAGCCCATAACCTTTTTAATAAACATATCTTTGAGACGTGGAATATTTCCTGATCTTTTAAAGTATTCGTATTTGATACCAATTTTCAAATCTGGGGATCCAGAACACTTTGGTAACTACAGACCCATTGCGATTTTATCTGCATTTTCGAAAGTCTACGAAATGGCAGTTGTTTCTAGGCTCACACCTTGAAAAAAATAATCTTTTGCATATAGATCAATTTGGATTCCGTAAGAATAGAAACACGTCGGGGGCTATCTATAAATTTGTTACGGATGTGTCCTTAGCTATTGATGAATCGCGGTATGCTGCTGGAATATTCTGCGATCTATCAAAGGCTTTTGATTGCGTCAACCATGATATACTTCTCCAAAAACTTAAATTCTATGGCACAGTTTATAATTGGCTGAAATCATACTTAGACAACAGACAGCAATGTGTGAAGGATACATAATCTTTCATGAGGGTAGGGAGCGGAGTTCCTCAAGGATCTATTTTAGGACCTCTGCTTTTCCTGCTCTATATTAAAGTGCTTTTCCTGCTCTATATTAAAGATCTTCCAAAAGCATTGTCACATTCACGTATGATCATGTATGCTGACGACACAACGGCACTTATCACAGACACAAATCAGAGTGCCCTAGCTAATAAAATGAAGGATGACCTTATAGCTATGTCTGATTGGTTGAAGGTAAACGGTCTTTCATTGAACTATAATAAGACACATTTGATTGAATTTGGCTATAAACAGAGATTTTTGGCCAGCAGGGACCCTCTTCCAAGATTAAATGATAAAGTCGACCAAACTGATAATACAAAGTTTCTAGGTGTCCTTGTAGATGAATGTATGTCCTGGAAGGATCACATCCAAGCCATTACCAAGAAATTGAATAGGGCGTATTATGTGATATTAACACTATACCATTTACTAAAGAGAAAAACCCTACTTATGGTATACTATGCCTATGTGTACTCTCACTTGTGCTATGGCACAATCTTCTGGGGGAACTCCCAACATAGCCACAAGGTGTTTTTAATCCAAAAAAAGATTTAAGAGTGATATTTGGCTTGAGGTCAAGGGACTCATGTAAACCAAGTTTCAAGAATGAGAAAATCATTACACTGCCCTCTATTTACATATATCAATTACTAATATTTGTCAAGTCTCACCTACATAAATTTCAGCTCAGTGCAGAGAATCACCAATTTAATACCAGGAATAGAAATTTAATAGCCCTTCCCATACACAGACACTCTACATTTGAAAAGACTCCTTTTTATGCCGGAATGCGACTATTTAATAAACTGCCAGAAGCCACTCGTAAAACTGAATGTATAAAATCATTTAAGAAGGAAATCAGAACAATGTTAATTGAAAGATCATGTTATTCCATCAATGAGTTTAAATAATTATTTCTGACAAATTTTTACTGTTTACATTAATTATTTACAATAATCAGTAGATTAGATATTTGTTTGTATCTATTGAATTCGCGAGTGTTACACTAATTTTAGTTTTTAACTATATTTCACGAATTGTATTTTTAGCATAGTATGACAAGCCACCTGTCAAATGGGAAATATCCCAATAATTGATGTTATGTGACGATTGTGAATAAATAAATATTGTTTGATGCTTTCTATGTGTTCCTGATTTTGACACTTATTTTTGCTTGTTGCTCCTCCCACCAGTGGGCGTGTCTTGTTATGGCCCCAGCCAATCACAGACCTTCAATGAAGGTCAGCCTATCAGTGGCACTTTCTCCCTCAGCCAATAGTATCATTCTGTGTTTAGTATACTGTATATTAATCTACTCTGTACTTTAGTTTTAGTTTATTTGAGATTGATAATCGTGTAGCAACCAAAGCAAGTAGGTATCTAACAGTTTTCAATAAATGTGGTTGTGACAACTTTTTATTTTTATGGATTTTTACGTCTTTTTATTCATTATGGATATCTTCCACAATATCACCTTGGCTACTACAAAGAAAGTTATTACAGGTGTTTGGGAAATGTTCTGGGGAAGTATAGCAAAATTGAAAAACTACTACTGTATTTCAGTTTATAAGTATTAAAATTATTTGTAATTAATAATATTACTATTTGTACTATTTAGACAGAGTAACTTCCACCTCCTCTTGGCCATGTCTTGCTGAGCTATACGGTTTTCAGCAAAATCTATCTTTTTCTGTGTGAACAGCTTTCTCCAATTCTTCCTCTTCTTCTACTTCTTATTCTTCTTATTGTTCATCCTCTTCTTTTCCCTATTCTTCCTCTTCTGCCATCTCCGCTCTACCTCTTCTTATTCCTCTTATTCCTCTTTTTCTTCTTCTTATTCTTCTTCCACCTTCTTCCATTATTTTCCTTCATCTTCTTTTTCTTCTCCCTCTTCTTCTTCCACTTCTTCATCCTCTTCTTCTTCCTCTTCTTCTTCTTCTTCTTCTTCTTCTTCTTCTTCTTCTTCTTCTTCTTCTTCTTCTTCTTCTTCCTCTTCTTCTTCTTCTTATTCCTCATCCTCTTCTTTTTCTTATTCTTCCTTTTCTGCCTTCTCCGCTTCTAGTTCTTCTACTTATTCTTCTTCCAAATTCTTCCACCTTCTTCCATTCTTCTCCTCCATCTTCTTTTTCTTCTTCCTCTTCTGCTTCCTCTTCTGCTTCCTCTTCTTCTCCCACTTCTTGTTCTTCTTCTACTTCTTCTTCATCTTTTTCTTTTTTCTATTCTTCCTGTTCTGCCTTCTCCACTTCTACCTCTCCTTATTATTCCTCTTCTTCTCCTTCTTATTCTTCTTCCACCTTCTTCATTCTTCTCCTCCAACTTCTTTCTCTTCTTCTTCTCTTTCTTCTTCTTCTTCTTCTTCCTCTCCTTCTCCTTATTCTTCTTCCAACTTCTTCTTCCACCTTCTTTTTCCATTCATATTCTTCGTCTCCATCCTCTTTTTTCCTTCCTTCCTCTTCTTCCTTTCCTCCTCTCCTCTACTCATACTTCTTCCTCTTCTGCTTCCTCTTCTTCTTCCGCTTCTTATTCCACTTCTTTTTCTTTTTCTTCATGCCTTCTCCACTTCTACCTCTTCTTATTATCCTCTCCTTTTCTTCCTCTTCCTCTTATTCTTCTTCCACCTTCTTCTATTCTTCCTTCTCCTTCATCTTCTTTTTCTTCTCCTTTTTTTCTTCTTCCTCTTCTACTTCTTATTCTTCTTCCAACTTCTTCTTCCACCTTTATTTTCATTCCTATTCTTCTTCTCCATCCACTTCTTCCCCTTCTTCCTCTTCTTTCCATCCTTCCTCTTCTTCCTTTTCTCCTCTCCTCTACTCCTACCTCTTCCTCTTCTTTTTCCTCTTCTTATTCTTCTTTTTCTTCTTCTTCTTCTTCTTCTACTTCTTATTCTACTTCTTATTCTTATCCTTATTCTTCATTCTCTACTTTTCCCTATTCTTCCTCTTCTGCCTTCTCCGCTTCTACCTCCTCTTCTTATTCTTCTTCCACCTTCTTCCATTCGTCTTCTTCATCTTCTTTTTCTTCTCCTTTTTTTCTTCTTCCTCTTCTACTTCTTATTCTTCTTCCAACTTTTTTCCCAACTTTTTTTCCATTCCTATTCTTCCTCTCCATCCACTTCTTCCCCTTCTTCCTCTTCTTTCTTCCCCTCCTCTTTTTCCTTTTCTCCTCTCCTCTACTCCTAATTCTTCTTCTTCTTCATTTCATTCTTCTTCTTCTTCCTCCACTCCTTCAATTCCTCCCTCCTCATCCATCTCTACAATTTCGTCAACAGAGGACAGCATGAATACGTTTTTCTAATAGATAGCGCGATCAAACCCAGAGTAAATCCTGACTGACCCAATCGTTTGAAAAGATCGAGTCCGTTTTCTGTATGCAGCTCACACACTGTACATCTCCAGCTAAAACCATCATAACAAATGGACCAATAGGAAGCTGACTGGTGTCCCACGTGATGGGAATCGAGCAGTGCCACCTGGTTATTGTCTTTTCAACTGAGAACTGAGTCTCAGACCCTCGATTGAGAGAGGACAGATAGCAAATCTTACTCGAATTGAATTTATCTGTGGACCCCTTGAATAGCCTGGACTCAATCCAGATTCAATTGCTTCTCAGTCAGACTAGCTTTGTTCCCTTTAAGAAATAGCTTTGGGACAGCTTCGGTCACCATATTACTCTCTAAGCTGCTCCACTACAGAGTATAGACACTCTAGAATTTATACAACTATTTTGGGATAGTCGAATCCTAATCTGTAGTCGATGATATTATGAACCCACCAATATAATATAATAACATTGATCATTAGAATTAAATAACTTTAATTACCTATTGATATTGATATTTTTGTGAACACGGAAAGAAGGATTTACAATGTTATCTGCTTGTATCAACAAGTCTTCAGGCCTAAGCAATTAATTACTCTTCTTCTGACACTTTTATGATATTTAATTATAACCTCATAGAAATTTATCGAATATTGTGGAAAATGCCAGAGTCCTTATCTGTTTATTTAGGAATCTTATTGAACGTTTTGGAAGGGTCTCCATTTTTCTGGATTTTTGAAAAATCAATTTAAAACGAGCGCATAGGTAAAAGTGAGTTCAGTTGTAATTCGATCTTTAATGCGATAAGTGGCAGTAGTGACAGTTCTGTAGTGATAATTAATTACCGTATATTGTGCCTTATTGAAAATTAATTTACTATTAACTTGTTATGTGAATTTAACGACTTGCAGTCAAATATTCATTAAGAATAAGTAAAATTTACTTACTCTGTAGGCTGAGCGCTTTCGAATCTTTTTCGAAAAAAGATTCGAAAGCGCTCGGCCTACAGAGTAAGTAAATTCTACTTTCTTAATGAATATTTGACTGCAAGTCGTTAAATTCACATAACAAGTTAATATCAACAACGCAGTTCGTCATGGAACAAGAAATCCAGGAAATTAATTTACCTTTTGAATTTACACGAGTGGACTACTAATAGCTATTATTGTATTACGGACTTGTGCTACGTAAGTTTTATTGTTTTTTTTTAGACGTTTCTTCTTTAATTATTGGACAGTTTTTTGACAGTTATGATTTAATATTAGATCGGCCTTTTGACATTTAGTGATGGATTTTTGTACAGTAATATTGAAAACTCTTTATCAGTTGAACAATATCGATTTATCTGTTTTTGATTGCTTATTTTGTGTAAGACATTACTGATCAGTGCGTGTTGTGGATTATTTGTGTAAATAAAGTGCGAGTGATAAATTAAAGTGTTGCCAGCGTTATTTTAGATATAGAACCCGTAACAATATGAAACGTCTCCTCTACTTAGTAAAGACGAACTAGATTTAAATTGATAGATCGATTTTTCAATTGTCTAATTCTAATCAGTTGAGGATATTACAAAACCAATTAATGCCAAAATATTATTGATTAACATTGAGCAGCTCACATTAAATATTAATATAAATAGGAATTATTATTGTACATAATATAGAATAGAATAGAAAATATTGAATGAATAATAAGACATGAAGTTGTCACAACCACATTTATTAGAAATAGTGGGATACTAGTTTCAGTTGTTAATCCATTATCAATCTAAAACAAATTAAAACTAAAGTACAAAGTAGCTATACATGCTGAACAGGGAACGATGCTATTGGCTGAGAAAGAAAGTTCCTCTTATAGGCTGACTTCATTGAAGGTCTGTGATTGGCTGAAGGCCAAAACAAGACCCGCCCACTAGTGGGAGGAGCAACAAGCAAAAATAAGAGTCTAAATCAAAAATCGAAAAACCGTGAACACATAGAAAGCAACAAACAAATACAATACACATATAGGGTAAAATTGAATAAATTTTTTACTAAAAAATTGAAAATCGATGAAGCTCATTTGTTAATTTTAAATTTATTTAATTCTACCCTACTTGTGTATTGTTCTTGTCCTAGGCCTTCTTCTATAGGAGACATATTATATTTAAAATGAGGTTCTCCATCATATGCAATTGGAATCAAATTTCAAGACAGCCCCAGGCCTTTTTATTCATCTGGTTGAGTCTTCATATGAATTAAGTTATCATTCATAAGAGTGAAATTTTTTTGAAAGTAACAAATCATTTCTAATATTTCAACTGAGTATAATAACACGTGATCACAATAAATAAATAATAATTTTAAAAAAATCAATTCAATTTCGTTTTGCGAATTCATTTACAAGGCATGTGAAATCTTATCAGATTTGAGCAATCAGCTGTATGGAAAATAGAAATAATATAAATACTCGATTCTAGCATGTAACTAGATGATTCTAGAATGATTCTTGATGATTCTAGAATGTAACTAGATCTAAATTTAACTTCTTGATGATGGTAGATGATCGATAGTATTGGTGATTGATTGATGGGTTTATTCGTATAAATAATAGTTGGACAGTTACTAGTATTAAATACAATATTATAGGCATCACCAAGTATTATTACATTTTTTTCACATGAAACATTATCAGTTACTTATTACATAAACGTTTTATCTATATACAAACATGAAATTATGACTGAAAATAATGTTAATATGGTATACTGTGTAGAAAAAAAACTTGGTGATACATTTACATGAAAAGGCAAAGTTAGGGACGGTGTCCCTCTCTTACACTTAACCTATAGATTCTACCTGATAGTGTCTACACATTACGAAATTAAATAAATTTTACTAATAATAAAAAAAATAGATTGAACTAATAAAGAAAAAAAACTTATAACTAGCAGGGGTTTGCCGGAATTTCCCACGCTACCATTTAGCTAGGGCTGAGCAACCATAGACATCCGCTCAAGAAAACGAAGCAAAACCTGTCCGGCTCTCCAATTACTTAATTGCACTTGGGAGTGAATTCCATAATTATTCGACAACCACTTACAACAAATGATTTGTTGTAAATCGCTGTACGGTGGTTTGGAATTCTGAAAGTTCTACTACCTCCTCTTGTGGTTGTTACGCTATTGGCTCTCTCTGCCTTCTGCTACAAAATTAAAATTATTTTGAAATATTTCGGGTTACAATATTTGGTGGTAGATATATTTGATGGTAGACAGTATTTTTTGTAAAAAACAGATATGGAATAGACTACGTGAACTGAATCAAGGGTTAGGTCTGATGATTGTGTTTAATATAGCGATGATGATTATCATTGAGTGCATGGAGTATGCTCCTCTGTTCAAGCACCCTCATTCTTGGGCGTGAGGTCTACTATTCACAGAACTAATAGTGACAGTAGCAGATATGCGATCCCATTTAGACCGGCATACTTTGTGTAATAATTTGTGCAATAATTGTAATATTCTTTGTGTAATATTTTTGTAATAATTGTAATATACTTTGTGTAATATTCGCCTAATTACAACCGCCAAAGTGTCACACTCATGTGGACGTCATCAGCAAAAAAAGTAACGAGAAAGTTTAAAACTTTTGAACTTTGGCGCCAGTTGTCATAGCAACTAATCACAGGCCTCCACGTGGTCTCTGCCGATAACGCCACTTCAACGTCAAACTTTTCCAGAACCTTCTCCTATTAATCTTCCAAGTAAACATTATTATTCTCCTGCTGAATATTCGACACTTTTCACTCTAGCTGAAATACTTATTTTTTTATTTCTCTTTCTCCTACTCCTCTTCCTCCTCCACCTCCTCCACCTCATCGTCCTTGAGAAAAGGAGGAGTATAGGAGCAGGACGAGGAGTAGGAGGAGGTAGAGTAGAAGATGAAGGAGAATGAGGAAGGAAAAGGAGATGGAACAGATGATGGAGGGAAAGGAGGAGGAGGAGGAGGAGTGATAGATAATAATAATCGTATGGCTTTTAATGGTGGGGAGACCCTTACGGGTGGTTCCACCTCGCCGTTTGTGCCATGTTACGGGGAACATGGTGGACCTACTATTTTAGGTGGGCTCCGAACCACCGGGTAAGTGATAATAAAGCTTGTAACATCAAGTCATTGAAGCACGGTCACCCATCCAAGCGCAGTCTTGAGCGGTCGTGACTGAACATCACGACCACTTGAACACCACGCTCACCGCATGACCAATCACCACCCGGAGTGATAGATGAAAAAGTAGAACTAGTAGTAGAGGAAGTGGAAGAACAAGAAGAACAAGAAGGAGAAAAAGAAGAAGATGATCAAGAAAAAAAAGATTAGGAAGGAAAAGGAAGAGACGAAGGAGAAGGAGAAGAAGGAGAAGAAAAAGAGAATGAAAAAGAGAATGAAAAAGATAATGAAAAAGAAAAAGGAGAACATAGAGGAGGAGGATAAGAAGAACAAGAAGAAGAGAAGAAGAAAGAGAAGGAGAAGGAGGAGAAGAAAAAGAGAATGAAAAAGGAGAAGGAAGAGGAGGATAAGAAGAACAAGAAGAATGAAGAGAAGGAGACGGTGGAAAAGAAAAAGAAGAACAAGAAGAGAAGAAGGAGAAGGATGAGATGGAAAAGAACAACAACAAGAAGAAGAGTGAGGAGGAGGAGGAGGAGGAGGAGGAGGAGGAGAAGGAGGAGAAGGGAAGAAGAAGAACAACAACAACAAGAAGAGTGAAAAGGAGAAGGAGTGATGAAGAAGAAAAAGAAAAAAAACGAAAAAAATGAAGGCGAAGAAGAACAAGAACAAGGAAAATAAGAAAGCGGGGAAAAAGAAGAAAAATAACAAGAAGGTGAAGAAGAAGAAGGAGAAGAAGATGAAGAGAAGAAGGAGAAGGTGGAGAAGAAGAACAACAACAAGAAGAAGAGTGAGAAGGAGGAGGAGAGAAAAAGAAGAAAAATAACAAGAAGGGGAAGAAGAAGAATAGGAGAAGAATGGGAGGAATAGGAAGAAGAGGAAGAAGTAGAAGGAGAAGGAGGAGAATAAGAAGAAGATGAAGAAGGAAGTGGAAGAAGAGTGGGAGGAGAAGGATGATGAGGAGGAGGAGGAGGAGGAGGAGGAGGAAGAGGAGAGGAAGAAGAGGAGGTAGAGGAAGAAGAGGAGGAAGAGTAGGAGTGTGAAGAAGATGATAAAGTGGTGGAGTAGTGAAGGGGGTGCAGATTCTCCCCAAATGCATGGTCAGCGTTTTCAGATTCAGAAACAATACAGTTATACCATAGGGATGTAAAACTATATATGGATGTTTTACAGCCATATATTTATTTGTTATTATATATATATACTTGAGTGTGTGTGTATGCATGCGTGTGTGTGTGATAGGGTTACGCAATCGATTTAGTACAGAATGAATATTGCGTGCAACAATAGAATCTAATTGCAATTGTCCCTAACTAAAGCATGCGGTAAGTTGATTTTCCATTCAATGAAGCATACGCCAAGCCAAGCCATCAAGCATATAACGCGGTGCGCTGTATTCATATCGAATTCAAACATCCCGCGCCTCGCCTGGGCTGGTCTGGCCCATTCAGGCATCTTTTCAGCCAAGGCTGAGTTGTTCTATTGTGTAGAATTTAGAGTCTGCTATTGATTGAGTCGAATTGTTGACGTTGACAAAATTTGTTTCATCTAAATATTGCGAATTTGATGGATAAGATTCGATGTTGTCACGAACAAGCAGTATTTAATTGACTAAGTAAAACTAAGGGCCGGTTGCACGATAGCCACTTTATTTTAATCCCCATAGAATGACGTCATTCTACGAAAATATAATGGAGAGAATTTAGTTGCACAAAGGACAATATTACAAGCGATAACGCCGATTAGGTTAACCAGCGTAAAAGATATTCAACTGCCCGATCACTGATGATTAAATCTCACCAATGCCCTTTAAGTTACATTTTATAGGTTATTGTACCAGAACGCGGATCTGCAAATTAGGTCGTAGGTGTTAAAAACCTTTCAAAATGAATAAAATCTATTAAAATATAATAAAATTGAGATAGTTGAATAATGATTCAAATAATTCATAATAAAATTATTCTAATTCATATTTTTTATCAACTTCAGAATCAGCTGTTGATCAAATTACAGTGTAGCAAGATTGTGCCCGTTCGGTTAACGAAAATTAACTAATGGATCTTTGTGCAATAGAAATAAACCCGTTACACTTATGGCGGCTAGTTAACTGACATTAAACTCCTTATTTAATTGGCTTCTGTGCAACAGGCTTTAAGCCTATTTATTTGACAATTAAAACATGATTTTGGCAGTTTTACGATTCACAATCTCGATTAATCTACGGCTTGCTTCACACATAACCGGCATTACGGCGGTTATATTGTGTAACCGGTGTCATTTACCTGGCATAATTGAATTGCATTATATGATTTCAAAAATCGGGGAAATGTGACATCTATATAATATGAGAGAGTAGGTGTGTGTTTGTGTGTGTGTTTTTGTGTTCTTTTTCGTATTCTTCATCACCTTCTGCTTCTTCATTCCTTTCTTACTACTTCTTCTTCTTCTACTTCTCCTCACTTCTTCTTCTCATTCTTCTTCACCGTCTTCTTCTTCTCATCCCTCATCTTTAACATATTTTTCCTGCACCCTTACGGCAATGAAATGAATCCCCCCCCCCCCTTCATTATATCGTGGAGAGGGTAAAATACTGGAAAAGGGAAGGGTGAAATAAACTCAAGAGGACAATGAACATAAATTGAGTTCATTGATGATTGAGGTGTATCTGTTTCATTATGTAGGGGAAACTGAATTCCACGTTTATATAAAATCCAGTGAATATCGGCGAAACACTATAAATTCCAGGTTTAATATCCAGTGACAAATACTATTGTGTTATTTCAATGCATGTTGTTGTGTTTTATTACGAACTAGCGTTTCACCCGAGCGTTGTAACGGGATTTAAGTTATGATAGATATGATGGGAATTCCCAAGAGCCTACCTATTAAAAAATGAAAAATGTTATTTTTGTTTGGTTAAATTACAATTAAAAATTTTTTTTTTTCACCAAAGAAATAATGGAAGAAACATAAGCTGAGCTTTGATTCTCCAGTCATATGTTTCCTACATGACTGCAATGCTCAGACTACACAAGTCTGCAGACAGCGTAAATAACGCCGCTAAGACCCACCATATCATTAAAAACAGATGACTCCTATCAGCTTCTCCTTTTTTTGTCCTTCAACGAGGACTTTTGAACCACCAAACTCCCAGGAACTACTTCGGGACTATTCTACATTGTACCTGAAAATTTCATAAAAATCGGTTCAGCGGTTTCGGAGTTTACTGAGAAAATAAACACATCGCATTATACAGATACTAGCTGGCCCGACGCGCGTTGCTGCGTTCTCATAAAAAATTCTTGATTTTATTATTTGTCACCTCCCACTGAGGCTACATTTCAAATTTCAACCTTAGGGAAGAAATTAGTCCTAGGGCTCTTCCAGCTGATCAGAGAGGCCTCCTTCGTTGTTTTCATACACATTAAGACCTTACTCCCCACCTCTCATTGAACATTTCAAATTTGAACCTCCTACGACTATAAGGGTAGAAGCTAGGTTTTTTATTTTATTATTCGCCACCTCCCGCTGAGGCTGCATTTCAAGTAACTAGCTGCATTGATTAACAGATGTCATCAACCTGGCATAATTACATTTCATCATATCCAGTCATATGTTTCCTACATACTGCAAGGCTCCGACTGCACGGTCGCCCACATGCAAAGTCTTCGCGGTCCAGACAGCGTAAATAACGCCGCTAAGGGGCCTGCCATATGATTAAAAACTGTTGACTTCTATCAGCTGTTCCTTCAAGCTGTTTGGCCGGCAAGATCAGTAAGTTAGGTCTGTAAAAAAAAAAAAAAAATTACAACAACCACCAGAGCGACATAGCCTGTCACCAACATCACAACAACAAAGGACATTATCACCTCAACAGCCACCATCACCACAAAAAAGTATAACATCATCACTACCTCAATGGCCACCAAGGCAACAAAGTGTGTCATCATCACTCAACTTACAAAAGTCAAAAAGACTCCAGACACCAGAGCAAGAAAATATCACATCAGCACAACAACATGCACAAGAGACACCAACACAACAACAGCCACCAAAACAAAGAGACCAGACAATGAAACCACCAAGCAAGAGCAACAGAACACCAAAATATCAAACCCTCATGGTCAAGGAGAATGGGAAGAGCTATGCAGAAATTGTTAAAAAACTTCGAACAGACCCTCAAGTCAGAAGTGCTGCAACTATATTGGCAGCTCAAAAAGTTGGAGAGGCTGTCAAGCTAACAATTGGAAGCTCTAAAGAACAGAAAGCCAGGCTGCAGGAAGCCATAAAAGGACTGCTACCACAAGCAGCAATCAAACAAAGTGTAAAGAAAATGGCAATACAAATCCGAGACCTTGAGATTGACTTATCAAAAGAGGAAATAGAAGAGCAGCTTCTAGAGATACTTGAGATCAGTGAAGCCAAAGACCTCAAAGTTGTCTCTTTAAAGCCCAGCTATGGCAGCACCCAATCTGCCATTGTTAAACTGACATCTACTGATGGCCTCCAATTGCTGGAAAAAAAGAGAGTGAGAATAGGATTGGTTTACTGCCGAGTAAGAGAGTGGCATTATGAGATCAGGTGCTACAGGTGCTGGGAGGTAGGGCACATAACTGAAAGGTGCCAAGGACCAGACAGAAGAGACAAGTGCTTCAAGTGCTATGGACAAGGGCACAAGGCAGCTGACTGCCAACTGGGGTCCAAGTGTGGAAAATGTGGGCTGGAGGGGCATCGCACCAATTCTAGAACATGTCAGAAATGAGCTTTAAAGCCCTACAGGCAAATCTAAATAGAAGCCGGGCATGCCATGATCTCCTGTTTGTGGAGGCAACTAACAGAGACACCCATATCTTGTTAATCAGTGAGCCCAATAAAGCTTTGATGCTGCAAAATAACTGGCTCACTGACTCACGGCTGGATGCTGCTCTCCATGTACAGCATGGTTGCCTGGCCAGTGGCTCAGGAAATGGGCATGTCTGGGCAGAGGTACAACCTGGCTTAGTGTTTGTCAGCTGCTATTTCTCACCTAATGCTGACCTGCAACTTTTTAGTGATGATCTACATGAACTGCAGCTTCTCATGCAACATAATGGATGTAATTTTGTGATTGGTGGAGATTTTAATGCCAAATCCCCAGAATGGGGTGACCCACGAGAAGACAGGAGAGGCCAGATGCTAATGGACTGGAGTGCATCACTCCAGCTAGTTGTCATCAATCAAGGAGTAACACCAACATTTGTCAGAGGAGAAAGCCAATCCATTATAGACATCACTTTTGCCAGTGAGGGAGTAGCCCAGGCAATCACCAACTGGAGAGTACTGGATACTGAAACTCTTAGCCCTCACTCTCACATATTTTTTGAGGCTGGCCCCATTTCAAGAAGATGCCCCCAACAAACTCTCCATGGATGGCATTTCAAAACATCAGACAATTTCAAGACACTGCTGCACCTCAGACTCACAGAACTTCAAGAATTCACATCAGAAGCCTTGACTGAGACACTTCAATCAGTGTGTGAAAACTCACTGATACCAAGAGGAAAACACAGACATCAACAGGTCTACTGGTGGTCAGAAGAAATTGCCACACTCCGCTGCCATTGCACTGCAGCAAGAAGAATACTGACACGAGCACGACGCAGGCTTCTGCCAGAGGATGTGATCCCCCTTGAAGAAACAATGAGAGCTGCACGCAGGGCTTTGCGAAAGGCAATCCACCTCAGAAAAAAAGAGCTATGGAGCAAACTATGTGAAGAGCTTGACAACAATCCATGGGGTGATGCATACAAAATAGCTGTCAAGAGAGTGAAGAAACAGCAGGATTTTTCAGAAGCAGTGACAAGAAGGGCAGTGGAGGAACTATTCCCAAATCATCAACTGCCACCCTATGAGAACTTTGATATAAATGAGTGCCCAGAATTCACAGAGGAGGAGCTTTTCCTTGCAGCATGTAAACTACGTCCTAAGAAAGCTCCAGGACCAGATGGGATACCAGCAGAGGTAATAGCTTTAAGTGCAGCTGCATGCCCAGAGACTCTGCTCAAAGTATATAACAAAGTTCTCACAAGTGGTAGATACCCCTCACACTGGAAGAAGTCACGACTGGTTCTTATACCCAAGCAAAAAGCTGGCTCCTTCAGACCACTCTGCCTCCTTGATCCTGGAGGAAAGCTGCTTGAGCAGATGATTCTTCAAAGGCTGACAGCAGAGTTGGATGAACTTGCTGCCATCAGTGACTATCAACATGGTTTCCGAAGAGGGCACTCAACAATTAAAGCTATTGAAGAAGTCATGAGCAGGGCCCACATGGCAGTGCAAGGAAGTCGGAGAACAAGGCTCATCCCAGCAATCTTGCTGTTTGATGTCAAAAATGCCTTCAACAGCTTGACATGGCAAATCATATTTGCCAAACTTGAAAGGATAGGCGTGTCCAAATACCTGCAACGCATCTTGCAAAGCTACCTGCAAGATCGCATGTTATTAATCAGGAATGGAGAGGAGCGACCAGTCACCTGTGGGGTGCCACAGGGCTCCATTCTAGGCCCAGCTCTATGGAATCTGTCCTACAATGGTGTCCTGCAGCTGGAATGGCCAGAAGGAGTCACACCAGTTGCCTATGCAGATGACCTGGCACTCACAATCACCGGCCATACCACAGAAGAGGTCATACAGAAGGGAAATGCTGCATCCATAATGATTGAACAGTGGATGATTGAAAATGGCCTTCAAATTGCACCAGAAAAGTGTGAGGCAATAGTGATGGCTGGCAGAAGAAATGTAAATAACATCAAATTTCATGTATGTGGGGTTGAGGTCAGGCCAAAACCCAAAGTTAAATACCTTGGAGTATGGCTGGACAAGCACCGCACTTTCATCAAACATGTTGAGGAAGTGTCTTTAAAGGCAAACAAAATGACAATGGCTATATCCCAAATCATGAGAACAACTGAGGGGCCCAAAACTAGCAAACGTAGGCTCATAGCCTCTACTGTGGGGTCTGCAGTGCTGTATGCAGCACCAGTGTGGGCAGGTGCTCTTCAATTTGGCAGGACCCGTAGAACACTTGGCAGAATTGGGAGGAGACTTGCCATGAGGATCATTGCTGCCTATCGAACAATTTCGAAGGATGCTGCACATGTCATTGCTGGGACTTCACCTCTAGAACTCCGAGTCAAAGAGCAGGCCAGAATTCACTCTGGCATGACAAGAGAGGATGCTGCTGAGATGCTATGGCAGGAGTGGCAACAGCTGTGGGACACCTCAGATACTGGCCGCTGGACACATAGCCTCATCCCAGCAGTGAAGCCATGGTGTCTACGAAAGCATGGTGAGCTACATCATATGCTCACACAATTTCTTAGTGGGCATGGATGTTTCTTCTCCTATCTATACCGCATGAGGAGGCGTGCATCACCTGATTGCCCTTACTGTGGTGAGGAAGACACAGCAGAGCACACAGTCTTTGAGTGCACCAGATGGGCTGAAACTCGAGAGATGCACATCATGAATGCGACAAGTTTCAATAAGGAGAACATGATAGCTGCAATGCTCCAGAACAACCTCATATGGGATGAATTCTCTCATGCCATTCAAACAATTGTGGGTCACAAGCTGGCTGAAGAAAGAGAACTAGTGACAGAATAGCTAGGGCAATGAACCTAGTTAGGTAGGCAGCAAATAGCTCGGTATGGCTCATAGCTAATAGCCTATTAAGTAGCTAGTATAATAGGTTTTTAGTATAATCAGTATAGCCTTTTTAGTATAGAGTTAGTATAGTATAGACTTAAATATAGCCATTAAGTAGGTAGCATAGGATCTCTTCTAGCATATATCTAGTAGGTGTCTCTATTTAGTGTATATAAATTATTGTGTAAAGAGTATATAAAGTGTATATAAATATACATGTATTATATACATGTTATAAATATAGAGTTAGATGTTAAATAACATAATAGAGAAGATGTAAATAGACACATAATAGGAGCAATAGAAACACATATAATAATTGATGTAAATAAGCTAAAAATAGTGATGGAGAGTGACTGTTAAACATAGAAGTAATAGATGTAAATAGTAGGGTGTTTTTTTTTTTTTTTTTTTTTTTTTTTTTTTTTCTTAGGGTGTACTCTCTTACAGAGGCTGATGAAGGATGATGCACCTGGTGGGATGGTATGGGGAGGGGGAGGCCCCTCCCTCTCCATGCTGACTTACCAAGGTGGGAGGATGCAGGTCTATCTGTACTCCAGATGGCATATACCATGAGTAGACTGAAGCGGTTTCTCTTTGTGAGGATTCCAGTCTCACTCATGGGGTGAACACTAGGCAGTTTAGTGGGTATGCGCCCTGTTTTGCGAGTGTGGCTGTGCCGGAGATGTGCGACAATGTCAAACGCCTCCTACATTGCTGGGTTCCCAAATCAGAGAGAGAGTGAGTCCCACACATATCATGTGAGTTTAACTCACATCAGTGCGTAAAAGCATTCTGCCGTCCTCTTGGAAAAAAAAAAAAAAAAAAAAAAAGGTCTGTAAAATTGATTAATTAATAATAATTATTAGCTCCCCTATTAAAATTTATGGTCAGAAACCATCCCCAATATTCACACAACATATTCCCAAAGTTTCATGTAGATCTGTCAGGTAGTTTTGAAGTCTATAGGGAACATACACACATACATACATACAGACAGACATTCATTTTTATATAGAAAGTGTCCTAAGCGTGATACAGTAATTGATATGATATGGAATAATGTTTGACGAATGGGTTGATGAGCATTAAGATTGGTATTATAAACTTAAAAAACACTTTTGAATGGAAATTGACTCACGTTATGGCGTGACGGCCGTTTCGCTCTGTTGTCTAGAGCATCATCAGACGACCCACAGTACACGAAACGGCCGTCACGCCATAACGTGAGTCAATTTCCATTCAAAAGTGTTTTTTTAGTTTATAATACATATTAGTGGAAACAAGATGGATCTTCAACATCATAATTAAGATTGGATTTACATCGTAGATTTATGTAAGTCATCATTTACATAAATGAGTTAATACTCAATATTTAATACTACTTGAAATTTTAATTTTATTTTTAGTTGTAACGTTAATTTCCTTTATTCTGTATAGCAGAATAACAATTATAGGTCACGTGGTGAGTGTGGTGTTTACGCGATCCTAATGTGAAGACTGTGCTTGGAAAGTCGGCCGGCATGGAGAGTGAGTAAAATATTACTTATACTTAATTAAAATAAAAGTCGTTAAATTCGTTAAATTCACCTAAAAAGTTAATCTTTATTATTACTCACCCGTTGGTGGTTCGGGACCCACCTAAAATAATGCGTACACCATGTTCCCCAAAACATGACAAACGGAGAGGTGGAACTACCCAAAAGGGTCTCTCCACAAATGAAAGCAATACCCTTATTATTATTACAAACATAATTCAAATGAAGATAGGGCTATAAACGTGTTTGTAAACGATAATCAACTAGACCAGGGAGAAAACATTGCATTTCTAGGAGTTTTGTTGGATAGACGACTGACCTGGGCTCCATACATTGAGAAAATATGTTGTAAAATTTTATTTCATCTGGGGTACTTTTCCTGCGGCAGCTCGCTCTATTGAATGACAATACTTTTTACAGCTTACCATGGGCTCTTACTGTCACATATGAGGTATGCTATCTTAGTATGGGGTAATTCATCAAAACAAAACCTTGATAGGGTGTTTAAGATCCAAAAGAAAGCTGTTAGGTGTATGGAAAGAGTAAATAGATTAGATTCATGTAGGCCGTTGTTCAAGAGACTTGGTCTCCTAACTGTACCCTGCTTATATGTGTATGAAGCTACTTTATATGTAGAAACGAATGGTATCAACCTAAACTTTGATTATAATACAAGAAGCCGAGGAGATTATCACTTGGTGAGTCACAATAGTAGCTTATTCAAACATAAACCTAGTTATATTGGTAGGAAACTCTACAACAAGCTACCGCAGTTTTTGAAGAGTCTTGAAAATATAGAAATATTTAAAAACCAATTGAAAAATATTTAGTTGATAAAGCTTTTTATAGTGTACAAGAGCTCCTTTCACATCAAAATTAAGCCTCACCCCAACTAATTGATATAGTAATTATGGTAACTAGTGTACACGATTGTGTAATCGTTGATCTCACTTGTCTTATACTCCTCTGGAGTCTCCAAGACGTAATCTTCAAAAATAATTACAATTACAATTATAGGGCGCATCATGTGGAATTATTACAGTTACCTGTGTTACAATTTGTTGCCTTAACAGCATCAGCTTCCCTTGAATGAAATCACTTTGCTAACCAGATCTGATTAATAGCAAAGCTGCGTTGAGAATTGTGGGTGGTGGGGGGGGGGGGGGGGGTAAGGCCTTGTTTGTTGAAGGCTTTCTACAAAAAAGAACTTCAAACTTACAAGATGACGGATGACCTATCAACAATATCCGCCTCTTATTATTATTCTTCTTCTATCTCTTCCTCTTCATCATCCACCAGCCGTTTCTTCTTCTTCTTCTTTCTTTTCTTCTTCTTCGTATTTTTCTTTAATCCTTCCTATGAGGTTTAGCATTTAAGAAGCTTCCATTTTTCTAAGTCAGAGATGCATTTACTGATAATATTAAGATAATTTATGAATTAAGATATTTATCTTATGAAATAAGATGAATGTATCTTCTTTAATTATCTGACGTTATACTTGTTATTCTACTTCTTCATTTTTTCTTCTTCGTCTTCTTCTATTTCATCTTTTTTCTTTTTCTTTTTCATTTTTTTTCTTTTTTCTTTTTTCTTTTCTTTTTTCTTATTTTTATTCTACTTTTCCCTCTTTTTATAATTCTTGTTCTTCTTTTCTTTTTCCTGATTTCTTTTTCTTCTTCTCCTTCTTCTTCTCCTTCTTCTTTTTTTGATTTTTCTTCCACTTCGTTTCATTTCCTTCTTCTGCTTCTTCCATTTCTCCATCTTTTTTCTTATTCTTCTACTTTTCTCCTTCTTGTTCTTATTTCCTATTTCTTGTTCCTCTTTTTCTAAATCTTTATTCTTTCCTCTTCTTCTTTCTCTTTGTCTTTTTGCTTTAGTTTTTCTTCTACTTCTTCTTTTAATTTTCTTCTCCTTTTTATATTTATTGTCCTTTTTCTTGTTATTCTTTTATTCTTCTAATTCTCCGTTTCATTTTTTTCTTCTGCTTTTTCCATTTCTTCTTTTTTCTCTTCTTCTTTTTTCTCTTCTTCTTTTTTCTCTTCTTCTTTTACTTTCCTTCTTCTTGTATTTAATTTTATATTTCTTTTTCTTTTTCTTCTCCTTCTTCTTCTCTTCGTTTTTCTTCCACTTCTTCGTTTCATTTTTTTCTTATTCTTTTTCCATTTCTTATTCTTTCACTTTCCTTCTTCTTTTACTTTCCTTCTTTATGTTTTTCTTTTTCTATTTCTTGTTCTTCTTCTTATAATTCTTCTTCTTCTTCGTCTTTTTCTTCTTTTTCTCCTGTTCCTTCTTTTTCTTCTTCTTCTTCTTAATCCGTTTCTCCTTCTTCTCACTCTTTATCCTTTTCTTCAACTTCTTATTCTTTCTATTTTTCTTCTTCTCCTCCATCATTTTCTTCGTCTTCATCTTCTTCTTCTTCTTAGAATAACAATACTAAATTTCTGTTCTTACTATTAAGCTATAATTCTAGGCATCCTATCCCTCACATACGAACACACTCACAGAAGATGCACATAGACTATAAGATGCACATAATTACGTGAATGGAGTCCGGATAATGCGAGGCCATATCCCGATAATCCGAACGGCGCCTTCACAGTCAGAGCACGAGGCGAAGCGACGTCTCTATCTTCTTAAGGGCGAAAAGCCCTTTTCACACCACACCATCCCAAACACCCTTCATTATTTTGAATAATGCATCAAGAGACCATTAGAGGCCGCCCAACTGTAGTTCTGTGTGAAATGGCCTCCCCAACCAATTGAATGAATGCTCTTTGTAAGGCATACGTCTCACTGAGGTTATCACTTTCAGATCTTCATCTTCTTCTCCACCTCCTTCTCCCTCTCCTCGTCCTCCTTCTCCTCCTCCTCCTCCTCCTCCACCACCACCTCCTTCTCCTCCTCCTCCTCCTCCACCACCTCCTTCTCCTCTATCTCCTCCTCCTTCTCCTCCGCCTTCTCCTCCTCCTCCGCCTTCTCCTCCTCCTCCTCCGCCTTCTCCTCCTCCTCCGCCACTTCCTCCGCCTCCTTCTCCTCCTCCTCATTTTTCATCTCCTCCTTTTCCATCTCGTCCTTTTTTACCACCTCCTCCCCCTCCATCTCCTCCTCCTCCTCCTCCTCCTCCTTCTCCACCACTCCTCCGCCACCTCCTCCTCCTAATCCTTCTTCTACTTCTTCTTGTTCTTCTTCTCCTACTTTTTCATCCTCACCCTTCTCTTCCTCTACTACTTCCTATTCTTCTTCCCCCTCTTCCTTCTCTTCTTCCTCCTTTTCTATCCTTCTCCTTCCCCCTTCTTTTCCTCCTTCTCATCCTAATCACTCTCCTTCACTTAATCTTGCTCATCCTCATCTTCCTCTACCTACTCCTCCTCCTCCGACTTCTCATCCTCATACTCTTAATACTTACGATTTCACCTCCTCCTTATCTTCATCTTCCTCCTTCTATTCCTCCTCTTCAACAACTCCCTATTTATCCTCCTTATTACTCCTTTTCTTCCACCACCAACGTTTCTTCATCCTCCTCTTTCTACTCCTTTTCCTCATATTCTATATTCTTCTCAACCTCCTCCTTCTCATCATCCGGTTTCTCCTTTCTCTTCTTCTTATCCTCCTTCTCCTTCTTCTCTTAATTACGCTTCCTTCATCTCTTCTGTTGTTATGCATAACTTTTTTGTTCTGCTCTTCTCTCTCTTCTTTTAAACTTATTATTTTTCTTTTTTCTCCTTCTCCTTCTCCTTTTTACTTTTCTTTTTCTTTTTCTTCTCCTCCTCCTTCTTCTTCTTCTTGATTTTCCACCCTTTTTACTTCTCTTTTTCTTCTACTTCATCTCCTTTACCAAGTTATTCACCCCTCACTCTTCTTCTTGCTCTAACTTTCTTTTAAACCTGTCACGTTTCCTTTTCAATTTTTTCTTTTCTGCTTCGTCCTCTATGTCACTACTTTCCACTTTTCTCTTACTTTTCCATCACTTTCCCTTCTTCTCTTTCTTCTCCTCTTTCTTCTTCTTCTTCTCCTGCTCCTCCTCCTCCTCTTTATCCTCCTCCTCCTTATCCTCCCGCTCCTCCTCCTCCTCCTTCTCCTCCTCCTCCTCCTTCTTCTCCCCTCCTCCCTCTAATCCTTCTCCTCCTCCTCCTTCTCCTCCCTCTCCTTCCTCTCCACCCTCTCCTCCCTCTCCTCCTTCTCCTTCTCCTACTACTCCTCCGTTTACTCCTTTTCCTCCTCCTCATTCTCCTTCTTCTCCTTCTCCTCCTTCTCCTCCTCCTCCTCCTCCTTCTTCTCCCCTCCTCCCTCTAATCCTTCTCCTCCTCCTTCTCCTCCCTCTCCTTCCTCTCCACCCTCTCCTCCCTCTCCTTCCTATCCACCCTCTCCTCCTTCTCCTTCTCTTACTACTCCTCCGTTTACTCCTTCTCCTCCTCCTCCTTCTTCTTCTTCTCCTTCTCCTCCTTCTTCTCCCTCTCCTTCTCTTCCCTCTCTTCCTCCTCCTTCTCCTCTTTCTCCTCCTTCTCCTCCCTCTCCTCCCTCTCCTCCTTCTCCTCCGTCTCATCCTCCTCCCTCCTCCTACTTCTCCTCTGTCTACTTCTTTTACTCCTCCTTCTCCTCTTCCTTCTCTTCCGTCTCATCCTTCACCTCCTTCTCCTCCGTCTACTCCTTCTACTCTTTTCTCTTCCTTCTCTTTTTTCTCTTCCTTATCTTCCTTCCCATTCTCTTCCTTGTTCTCCTCCTCCCCCATCACCTCATTCTTCCCTCCTACTTCAACTCTTATAGTACTGACTTCTTTTTGTTCTTACTTTCCAACCTGTCGCTTTCCTCTCTTCGTCCTTTTTCTTCTTCTTTGTAGTCAGAACTTCGAACCGATAGTCAGTGATCCATCCTAGAGTTAATCCTGAACTCAAACAACATAGTAACTTCAGAGGTCACTTGACCTTTAGTTAGATTAGTTAGATGATGAGGAAATCCAGTAAAGATGATGAAATTCAAGTACCAACTTTCCACTTCAATACCCTTCACACTTCAGTGTCCATTTCAAAGTCGGATTGAGAAACGGACATTCAATCATTGAATCAGTGAATCAATAAATCACTGAATGGTCACTGATAGAGATACACTCTCGTGCTGAAAAGAGGATGATTCTGTACCACTAGCTGAGAAGATTGGAGCGCTGTACCCAAAATCAATAACCTATTTCATCCCAATCTATTGGACTCAAAGTCTGATGGCATTTCTGCGAGGGAGCTGAACTCTAAAAGTGCTGCAAGTTCACGTTGTGTGGGAAACAATTATTTCAGGGGATAAAGGTGCTTAAAGTGGCAGAATTCCATTATTTTTTGTTGGAATTTTCCACTTCTTTTCCAGTCGGTCGGGTTCTGTCTATTTTTACTCATATAAATTTAAATCATTTTTTGGTAAGAACTAAACATGATTGAAAAACTATTCTCCTCTGAAAGAACTATCAATTATACAATATTAGAAGCATAAATTACTTATTTTTGCGTGATTTGATATACTCAAATTAGAGATTAATTTTTTAAAAAATCCACAAAAAATACATTTTTTAAGAATAATTATTGGCATTTTTTTTAATAAATAAATTATTTCTTGTTTCAAAGGTTTGTAGTTTTCAAATAAACTAGCCATAACACTCAAAAATTAAACCTGTTGTACAATTGTTCATTGACAACTTTTTTTCGGAGGATGAAGCCCACATAGGTTTGAGACCTGTGCGTGGGTAATGAATTGGATGATGGTGATACATGAGTTGGACCTACTGTTTTAGGTGGCTTCCGAACCTCGGGGAAGTGATTTTACAGCCGAGAACAGAGTATTTTTTGTCACCCTTACAAAGAGCGCCCAGGAGTTTCGTAGCTTATCTCTGATTGAACAGATATCTGCTACAGCACTCGGCTATCACTTCCCCAATACATTTCTTAAACAGTTAGGATTTAAATATTCACTAATATGAATTTCAAGAATACCTGCTCTAAAAATTGTTCTGAAGCCACCTCTGATTTTGTAAAATTTCTTGTTGTTTTGAAGGTTTGTAGTTTTCAAATAAACTGGAACATAGTTTACAATAAATGGTAGTTAAAATTGGAAAGTTGGTAGAACAGTAGAGTTGATGAAGAAAGTAATAGTATGTAGAATAAGAAATTGAATATCATTGAAAACTTACAAAGGCATAGATAGATGAATCAAAAATTAATTATAACAATGAATAATACGACCACACCACATTTACTGAAAACGAAGACTATTTTCGTTTGTTACACCATTATCAATCTTAAACAAACTGAAACTCAGGTACAGAGTATTATCATGTATAATTAACACAGAATGATACTATTGGCTGAGGGAGAAAGTGCCTCCGATAGGCTGGCCTTAATTGAAGGTTTGTGATTGGCTGAAGGTCATAACAAGTCACGCTCACTGGTGGGAGGAGCAACCAGTGGGCGTGACTTGTTAGGGCCTTAAGTCTTTGTGAATAGTGTGTTCGCTTACATCATTTATAATTCATGTTACTGTCCATCTTCATCATCAATTTCATTATTTCAAAGTTGCAAAGTTGTAATAATACATTATTATTTAAAAGCACATTAATATTAAAGTTACATTGTTAACTAAAAGTACATTATGATAAAAAACGTTATTATTTTAAAAGTACTAGAAACATTTTTCATTGTGTATTTGATCTGTTGATTGTGAGTTGTGATGTGATGTGTTTTTTATGTGGAAATAAATTTCAATTCAAATCATTGACCTTCAATGAAGGTCGGCCTACCAAAGGCACTTTCTCCCTCAGCAAATCACTATCATCCAACTCATTACCCACGCACAGGTCTAAGACTTATGTGGGCTTCATCCTCAAAAAAAAAAAAAAAAATAGTATCATTCTGTGTTTAGTATGAATTAAGCTACTATTTACTTTTCAGTTTTAGGTTGTTGATAATGGTGCAACAATGGATATTGATAATTGTGCAACAACCAAGACGGTTTTCAATAAATAATATGGTTGTGACAACTTCAAATCTTATTATTCATTATAAATATCTTTCAAAATATCACTTCCACCACTACAAAGAAAAGTTTAATAATATTGCTCTTGAATTATAAAAACGTTTGAATTGAGGCCAAGAGCCACAAGCTTCAATAATTGATCATTATTAATGCTTGTACCCAGTATTTTATAAATATTACAAATGTAATATTGATAAATATGTAATTTTACAATAGCTCATTATTAGTGATATATCCCTGTAATAAAATGTTGAAGCTACAAGCTTAGTAGGAGCGTTTGTCTGTGATAAAATAAGGCTCTGGTTGGTTTCGTTTCTGCAGCCTTGGGTTCGAATCTCATTTAGCTATGGATGTTTCTCATCATTCACCTATTCTCCTCCTGGACGCACAAGTCTCCAGACTCATATGGCCATCATCCGCAATTGAAAAAATTAATTTCATTTTATTTCCATCTTACATCCATCGATACTCACAAGCCAATTACCAGCCATTTGCGTGTCTGTTCAGCAGATAATTTTGCTGACATTAGCCAAAATGAAATAGTTGGGAGAGGTGGAGAGTGTACATCTGCCTTGAACAGCACACAAATTGTTAAGTGGCTCAGACTGAAGCATCTGCCGATCCCACTTGAAGATGTTTGCAGCACCACTTGAGAAGTGTCTTTACATGGTGTGTGGGATTGGCAGGAAAGGACTTCAACTTCAAGACTACGGTACTTGCATTGCAAATTAGGACTGGAGATTACGTCATTGACATGAAGTTATGTCGTCATTGACATCAATTATTAGCGCCATTGTAATGAAATTGATGACGTACTGGTGTCGAAATTGACGACCTAGTTTTGAAAGATTGAGGGATCAATTTTGATGGAATATATTGAGGTGGAACAGCTTTTAAGAGTGTGGCAGTATAATGTTTTTTTTTTTTTAACTTTATAAAACACATTGTATGGATCAGTGAATTTTTATTTGTTTTTAATTAAGTAGGTACATACTGAAATTTTTGATTTACTTAGTTTTGGGGGATCAAATCTGGTAAATGATGTTCATTGTCCATACGCTGGTTAGATCACGGTTTACGCCGGTTGCACAAACGTCCTATCATAATGATTGTTCCAATTTTATACCAGGTTATTATCCATCACATCATTCAGTATAAAAGTAAGTCATTATTGAGTATAAAAGTATGTTGTTATTCCACCAATGATAGGTAGATTATAATGCAGCCAACAAAGTCAACTAAACATTACAAATTCCGAGATCTGCTAGGCATGAAATGTAGTATATAATAGTAGTTTATGCAACGATTTTATTTTGACCCTTATTAAGGCACGAGTTAGATGTAAGTTATATAACTTAAGTTATGTAACTTAGATGTAAGTTACACGAGCGAATGCGAGTGTTATAAATATCTCACGAGTGCCTTAATGGCCAAATAAAATCGTTGCATACACTATTTTATCTACGACCACTAGTATACATTTAATTAAAACAATTTCATTTTACCTCTGACTGTCAGAGATATCTAACCTCTCATCTCAAATACGAGAAGTTATAGTAGATTGTTAGGTTAAAGCAGCTGGTGTAGCAGTTTGATCAAATCAGCTGATAGTTTCACAATATTGAATTACGATATTGATTCCATCAAAAATGCTTCTGATTGGTCCAGAACCCATGTTATAATGTAGAACCTGTACTATAATGAGCTCATTATGCAACGGGTTTCAAAAAGCATTTCGAAAAGACAGCTGTTTTGGCATCAATTGTGAAACTGTAATGTATACATTATGACATGGTCGTAGATAAATATTGTTATATGTATGTATAAATGTAGTTATCAATCAATCAATCAAATTCTTTATTCATTATTGCAAATTACAATATGAATTATGTCAGTTAGTTCATCTAATACAACATGATTAGACAAATTATTACAAACAATGGTAAATTTTCTAACTATTTTGGTATTTCATTGTTTAAAGTTAATTAATATTTAGGATTATTTTTCTTTATGCTTTTATTTCATGCCGTTCACTTATTGTAAGTATTTCGACTTATTTCTTTGTTAGCTTAGCGTTAAAATTTTTTTTTGTGATTTCCTTGTTTGTTTTTAGTCAATCTAATGTATTCAATGACGTTTGTTTTGTAAGCCTCTATTGTTTGTAATTTTAAAGTATGTATCATAAATAAATATTATGAAAATAGATAACTTCGCCTATACAGTCTAAATTTCTAAAATATTGTCAAAAGTATGTTATTCTAAAGCCGCGTCTCCACCAACCGAACATGCTCGGCGAACAGTGTTCGCTTGAATCAGCTGATGTCGCCGAACATTTTTTGAAGTTGGTTTGGTGTGGACGCGTTCTCGAACATTATGATCGGTGTGGTGGGTTTAGTGGCGGGAACCTGTTGTTGGTCGTCACTGTTCGCTCACAGACCGAACATTTCAGTTGAACTCACGAACATGTTCGGTGACCCATATGTTTAATTTTTCCCCATTTTTGTATTTGCCAACAATGTTCGGCAGACATGTTTGGTTGGTGGAGACGCGGCTTTAGTTTATCAAATTCTGTCTTTGTGGCAAGCATAAAACTTATTAATAGAGTAGGGGCTCATCTCTTTAAGGTATCTTTTTAGTTCACTCTTAAAAACCTTTCCTTCCTTATCCTTGATGCTCAGTGGTAGGCTATTGAAGAATTTTGCACCCATGAACTCGTAAGACTCGTAAGACTCGTGAACTCGTAATTCTTCTCTGTGAAGAATTTCGTTCTATGTTGTCGAAGTGCATAGGTTTTTCTGGATCGAGTATTGTAGGAGTGCTGCAAATAGTTTTCATTCTTGCTCGTAATCACCATTATGCATTCCATTATAAATACACCATAGATTGTCATTATTCTCAAACATTTGAATGTACTACGTACTGTCTCTCGGAAGCCCAGATTCAGTATAATTCGTATAGCCTTCTTTTGCATGACAAATAATTCCTTGAGGTTGGAGCTTGACGTTCCTCCATAGAGACTTATTCCAAAAGACAGATGTGAATGAATGTTGGCAAAGTAGATAGTCCGCAGTGTGGCCTGATCACAGTAACTGGACAGTACTCTAAGTGAATAGAGACCCGAGTTCAACCTCCTCAACACACCATCCACATGATAAATAATTTGTTATAAATTGAATAATGTGGATAAATCATATTATTATATGGTTTGGAGAAATAATTATCTCTTATAATTATAAAATACATGTATAAGTGACTAGTTTTGGCCATTGGCGAATCGGGTAGATGTGAAGCGCTCCATATGATAGACTAACAATAATCGGCCTGGTAAACGACACCGGTTATCCGACTGCCGATTATGTGTGAAACTGTCCTATTCGAATAAAATTGAATTAAGACATCTAAGAATGCTTCTTCCTTCTTGATATAGAGCTAAGTTTTGGTCCGATCCTTGCGAAACTTGGATGGGACCACCACTGACTGATGCTCTTTCGTTAAAAAAAATCATCCGAATCCCTCCAACCGTTTTCGAGTTATATGCGGTTAGCAACTCATTTAGCGATTCATTTTTTCTAATACAGATGAAAGATAAAAGATAATAGACAATCTGACAAAAAGAATAAATTATAACGAATTTAAGTAAATTAATAAAAAAGTTCAATTATTTTTAGAGTAATGCCAAGGTGATACTCAATACAAGGAGATACTCACTTTAAACACGTGACCTAGTTCAGAATAGGAGTGGGCGTGCAATCAATGGGCCAACTCCATTCAATGACTGCCATTGAGATTTCCTGTGGAAAAAGAGGAGAAAACATTCAATTATAGAGAATAAAAGCATGAAGTAAAATTGGAAGGAAGGGGAGGAGGAGTAAAAGAGAGAAGACGAGAAAACAAAAATAGGAAAATAATGGCATTACATAGGAGAGAATGTTGGGTTAAAGAAAGCCATGATAAAAGTAGTGAGAGGGTGACAAAGGATAAGTAGGAGAGATGGAAGGAGGAGGAGGGGACGGAGAAGGAAGAGGGGATGGAGAAGGGAATGAGAAGGAGAAGAAGGAGATAGAGAAGGAGAAGGAGGAGGAGAAAGAGGAGAAGAAGAAGGAGAAGGGAAGGAGAAAGAGTAAAAGATAGAGGAGGAGTAGGAGGATGAGAAAAGGAAGGAGAATAAGAAGGAAAAGGAGCAGGAGATGAAGAAGGGGGAGGAGACAAAGAAGAAAGTGGTAAGAGGAAAGATAAAATATAGGATGAATTAGAATAAAAACGTACACGAGAAGGAAGAAGAAAAAATAAGTAGATAAAACGACAAAGAAATAAAGAAATAGAAGAGAATAATAGGAGGAAACGATGATAATAATGGTGGTAGTAGAAGGGTAAAAAAATAACAATTTCATTGTCTGCCAATGCTCAATCACAGCTAGATGGCGAATGAATGATTTATGAATTCATTTTCGGATGAATGGCTATCAACATAACCTCATTTAATTCATGACCTTGAATTATAAACAGGCAATCATTGGTTGTAATAAGCGTAATTTCGATCAATCAATAAACACGTTTCATCACTTGGAAAATAATAGGAGTTATGAATAGATAGGTCTTGTTCGTTTTAAATAGTCAAATCAATCATTTTTCTCAGTTCTATTATTAGAAAAATAATTGCGGTGAAAATTTTTTAATGATCGAATGTCTTATTTTTAAACAAAATTGCGTGGTAGGCATGAAAGACATCACAATAGGCTGTGTGATAACTGAATCTAAATCTAGAATTGAATGGAAAATAGACTTTCAAGGTTCATTCAAGCATGATGCGACACTTTTATCGAGAACTTTAATGACGATCACATTGAACGAGTTTACAAGCAGACAAGCGAGCGAGTAGCAACACTACGAGACCAAGCTCCTCCCACTAAAAGCCTGATTCGTAAGATTTGACACTACAAGAGCAAGCTCCTCCCACCATGAACGCATCGTGGCCTTTGGTGGGCGGAAGTGGGTCAGTTTCTAATGTTGCCGGCTTGTGAGCTAGTAAACTAGCCCATTTTAATCAAGGATTCATATGTTTGCGGATTAACCAGTGTGGATTCTAGCTAGAGACATAAACATTGTATTGAGAGAGTCTAACAAATAATAATTTAAATTGAATAATTTGTAAGAAGTTTGACAAAAAAACAATTCATTTTAAATAAGTTTCCAATACAATAATCAAGAATGGATCATTTATTTAATTCAAAGAGACTGGGTGTAACCTTAATAAATATTTATTTCTTAATTAATTTATTTTTCCTACAACTGCTCATAAAGTAGTTTTTTATGTACTGAAAACTAATTGTAAAATACCTCTTTACTGCTTCACGAGTGGTAAAGTCCTTTACGCTCACCAGCTGGTCTCTTTACGCTTCTGTTTTAATTTTGATGTCTTCTCATTGTTGAATCACGGAATCCATGAAATTCACATAACCCCAACAATGGCGCACGCTAACCAAATCCGCGCACGGTCTGTGATGTTACAAACTACAAGCTTTTATTGTGTTGGAATCCAGAACTGCAGTTGTAGGAAAATAGTTATTTATGCATTAAGAGCGTGAAGCGCGACTTTATCGCTCGAGCCAAAACATTTACTGCGCGACGCGTAGCGGAGCTCAGTAATTTTGCGAGAGCGATAAAGAAGCTTCACGTGCAAATTGCATACAATATTTTTCCTAAAACTGCAGTTCCGGCACAATAAAAGATTGTAGTTTGTAACATCACAGACCATGCGCGGATTTGGTTAGCATTCGCCATTGTTGAGGTTATGTGCATTCCACGGATTCCGTGATCCACCAATGAGAAGGCATCAAAATCAAAACAGAAGCGTAAAGAAAACAGCTGGCAAGCGTAAAGTACTTTACCGCTTGCTGAGCAGTAAAGAGGTATTTTACAATTAGTTTTCAGTACGCAAAGAACTACTTTACGAGCAGTTGTAGGAAATAGTTATTTATGTATTAAGAGCGTGAAGCGCGACTTTATCGCTTGAGTCAAAACATTTACTGCGTGATGCATAGCAGAGCACAGTAATTTTGCGAGAGCGATAAAGAAGCTTCACGTGCGAATTGCATACAATATTTTTCCTACAACTGCAGTTCTGGATTCCAACACAATAAAAGCTTGTAGTTTGTAACATCACAGACCGTGCGCGGATTTGGTTAGCGTGCACCATTGTTGAGGTTATGTGCATTTCATGGATTCTGTGATCCACCAATGAGAAGGCATCAAAACCAAAACAGAAGCGTAAAGAAAACAGTGGCGAGCGTAAAGTACTTCACCGCTTGCGTATCAGTAAAGAGGTATTTTACAATTAGTTTTCAGTACGTAAAGAACTACTTTACGAGCAGTTGTAGGAAAAATATTGAATGTAATTCGCGGGTGAAGCTTCTTTATCGCTCCCACTATGCGTCGCGCAGTAAATGTTTTGGCTCGAGCGATAAAGTCGCGCTTCACGCTCCTAATACATAACTATATTCATCCCAAACATTTATAATACTTAATGGAAATAATTTTATTATTATTCATGAAATAGATGACATTACTTTGGATGAACTACTTTTGGATTACGTTGGTTTCAATCATAATATGATTAAGTTATCAATGTAAAGTATTTTTATTATATGTATGTCGGCTATAGAAACTATGAACGAATATTTCTTTTTAGGTTACAGAATAGTACAACTCACAGTAACTCACAATATAACTTTGTATTATTGATATCGACTAACACATACAATTTATTCTGCAGACGGGATTAGTGATGTGAATGAATTTTTGAGGAACACAGGGATGAATAATTAGACCTAACACTTAATTCAATTCGCGTAGTCCATTTAATGTCTGTTTTTCACAAGATATAACTCTGTATCACATCAACAAGACTGTGTTTTCAAATTGCGAGACAGCTGGTTGCTTAAGATTAGATTAGATTAGATTAAGGTTATTAGATTCTAGTGAATGAGTTTATAAAACAATAATAATTAAATTTGTATATCATTTACTTAAGGATTACGTGTTCTTGTACTCAACTAAAATATTACAAATTATTTTTTTCTCTCAAACAAAAATGTTGCTCTTATGAATGATAACTTTATTCATATGAATAAGGCTCAACCAGATGAATAATCAGATCTTGCGGCTCCAGGGCTATCTATGAATCGAATTCCAATTACATTTGGTTTGGGGAGCAGAAAATTACAGCTTTGTGGTTCAGTTTTTAAAGCTCAAAAGCGTGTACTAAAGGACATGGTACACGAAGAAAATCGCTTTCCAACTAGCGAACTATTTATTGAGAACAGAGTACTTAGTGTAAGACAGTTATATCTATTAATTTTACTCATTTAAGGGAAAACAAAACGAAACTACTGTAATTACCCATAGACATAATAGAATAAGTAATCTCAATTTTCAAATATTGTACCGAGAATGAACACAGCTTTTGGACAGAGATCAGTAGAATATTTGGGTCCAAAAAAATTCAATAGTATACCAAAACAAATTAAAGAAGAATACACTATTAAAAGATTTGAAAAAGAGTACGGGATTGGTTGCATGATATGGGAGTCCATCAGAGCGAGAAGTTTATAGAAATAGAGTTTGAGAAAAATTCACCTCATTGAATAAAATATAAAATTGTATTATACAGTATTTTTATTATTATAAATTGTATTGTACTCTTAAATATCTTAAAAGTCATGGTGGTTGGTGATAACAATAGTTATATTGAATAATTATTGCGCTTTACGTTCTTGTATGTTATCTTTTATACAAATATTTGTGATGTTAATGGGCTTTATCATTAGTTAGCAGTAGGCTAGTATTAAGTAGTTAATTTTATATATTATTGCACTAAATATATTGCTCTTAAATAACTTAAAAGACATGGTGGTTGGTGATAACAATAGTTATATATATTTTTTTTTTCTTGGAGGATGAAGCCCACATAGGTCTGAGACCTGTGCGTGGGTAATGAGTTGGATGATGGTGATTGATGAGTTGGACCTACAGTTTTAGGTGGGTTCCGAACCACTATTATTATTATTGAATAATTATTGCGCTTTACGTTCTTGTATATAATATCTTTTATAGGCATATTTGTGATGTTAGTAGTCTTTATCATTAGTTAGCAGTAGGCTAGTATTAAGTAGTTAATTTTATATATTATTGCACTACATGTGCATATATAAGATTTTTTTTTTAATTTTGTGATCATCCCGACACATAGTATTACAGTTGGGTATCATAATTGAAAAAATACTTTTTATAACAGTTTCTTGAGTAGAGATTCTCTTCAAATGTCTATAAAATAATATGAATTTGTGTGTTTATTAATAAATAAATAAATTATAAATACATAAATTATAAAATTTGTGGTGAAGCTCATTTTAAAAATCATAAATGTTCCTATAGAACATATATGTTGTATAGTTTAATAGTCAAGGAGAAGGAGAAGGAGAAGGAGAAGGAGAAGTAGAAGGAGAAAGAGAAGGAGAAGAATAAGACAAAGATGCAAGAAGAAGAAGAAGAAGGAAGAGGAGGAGGAGGAGGAGGAGGAGGAGAAGGAGGAAGAGAGAGGAGGAGGGAGGAGAAGGAGGAGGAGGAGGAGGAGGAGGAGGAAGAGAGAGGAGGAGGAGGAGGAGAAGGAGGAGGAGGAGGAGGAGGAGGAGGAGGAGGAGGTGGAGGAGGAGGAGGAGGAGGAGGAGGAGGAGGAGGAGGTGGAGGAGGTGGAGGAGGAGGAGGAGGTGGAGGGGGAGGAGGAGGAGGAGGTAAAGAGACGTAGGCCTATTTTTTTTCTCTTAAATATCCCTTAAATGCAAGAAATTTTCCAAAATGCTTACTCATGCAATGCTGGGCATTCCTTGAGGATCCATGCATTGTTTCATTGAATTTGGTTCACGCGTTTAGCTGTAAATGCGTTACAAGAAGACAGACAAACAAATGCTAAATGGTTGACTAGAAACAGAGACCTCTCTTCGTCCAGTCAATCAGGGTTCGTCTTTGTTTTTGACGGCGTCTAGTTTTATTACTCGTTGGCTTGTTAGCTAGTAAACTAGCTCATTGTAATCGAGGTAGCTGATCTACCGGTAGATGATATTTTAATCGTGAAACGCAACCGAGCATTAAACAACGAACTTGTATCCATTTCTAACACCTGCAAATAATTAAAATGTCGTGCGATACGGAAAAACAATTTATAGTTAAAAATAGAACATCGATGTAACGGCTAAAAATAGTACTAATCGCATTTGAAGTGGCTGTACAGACAATCAATTATTTTAAAGTTGAATTATTGAGTTGTGCCGCTTTACCTGTTGATTGGTGCAGAGTCACGATATTTCTAGACAAAAAGAGCTGAATGTCATGAATCTAAGGCGGCGTTCACACCGGCACGATATGCGATATGCGATTTATCTTAAACGATACGTGAGACGCGACACGCATGGACAGATACTTGAAATGTAGAGGGAGGCGATAAAAATGGTTCACACCGAGGCGATTGTGCAATATATCGTAAGCGATGAATCGCACCAAGTGCTGGATGCTATCGGTCTTTGCGATTAGTTGCATACGATACTAGGAAGGAATTTGTTAAGTAAACAGACATTGCGTCATACTGAGCCTACAATATAGTACTCCAATATCCTCTCTACTTCATGCTATTGGTTTTTACGATTAGTCGCATACCGGTATTGACTTCGAGTAGTCAACATGTCGGGAAGAGAAGACAAGGCTGTATTTCATTTTATTAATTTAGTCAAATCTCGTCAGTGCATCTGGAATGACCCAGTACTTCCTTTTTTTCCTCATCCTACGCCTGAGGAACCAATGAGCCACTACAACATCCTCCTCACTTGAGCTCATATTTGTGAGTAAAGTAGTCTCGTTGTTTTGAATTATTCTGAATTTAGAAATAAATGATAACTCATTGTCCCCCTTCACATTCTTATCGCAGAGGTGGCGTCGATTTATCGCCTGCAGTGTGAACCTTCCTTGCGATATATCTCAACGATATTTTCACTAAGATATATCGCATGTCGCATATCGTGCCGGTGTGAACGCCGCCTTAGTGGAATTTCATGAATGGAAGTGACAGTAAATGGAAGAACTGATAACGAGTGCATGGAAAAACAGATTAAAACTAATATCCAACTAATGCAGAAAATAATTACGCATGTCAAAGAAAGATTGGAAGAAGTGGGAGAAGAAGTAAAAGAGAGTAGATGAGAAGACAAAAATAGAAAACAATTGCATGAAATAGGACAGGATGTCGTCGGTGGGGGTGGGGGAGATAATGATGAAAGTTGTGAGAGGGTAAAAAATGATAAGTAAATGAGATGGAAGGAGGTGGAGGGGAAGGAGAAGGAGGAGTAGGAGAAGAAGAAGGAGAAGGACAAGGCGAAGGAGAAGAAAAAGGATAATAAATGAAGAAGGAGAAAGAGATGGTGAAGGAGAAGATTAAGAAGAAGGAGAAGGATCAGAATAAGAAGAATGAGAAGGAGCAGAAGAACAAAGAGGAAGCGACGAAGAAGGAGAAGAAGAAGAAAGAGAAGATGAAGGAGAATGAGAAAACAAAGAAGGAAGAAAAGGAGACAAAGACAAAGGAGAAGAAGAAGAAGAAGGAAGAGGAGAAGGTGAAGGAGAAGAAGGAGGTGAAGGTCAAGGTGAAGGCGGAGGAGAAGAAGAAAGAGAATAAGAAGGAGAAGAAGAAGAAGAAGAAGAAGGAGAAGGAAGAACAGAAAGAGAAAATTAAAAAAAAGATGAAGAAGCAGGAGAAAGCGACGAAGAAGAAGAAGGAGAAGAAGAAGAAAAAGAAGAGGAAGAAGAAGGAGAATGAGAAAACGAAGAAGAAGGAAAAGAAGACAAAGACAAAGAAGGAGAAATGAAGGAAAAGAAGACAAAGACAAAGAAGGAGAAGAAGAAGAAAAAAAGGAAGAGGAGACGGTGAAGGAGTAGAAGGAGGAGAAGGTGAAGGTGAAGGCGAAGGAGAAGAAGAAAGGGAATAAGAAGGAGAAGGAGAAGAAGAAGAAGAAGAAGAAGAAGAAGGAGAATAAGAAAACGGAGAATAACGAAAAAGAGACAAAGACAAAGAAGGAGAAGAAGAAGAAGGAAGATGAGAAGGTGAAGGAGAAGAAGGTGAAGGTGAAGGCGAAGGAGAAGAAGAAAGAGAATAAGAAGGAGAAGGAGAGTGAGAAGGAGAAGGAGAAAGAGAAGAAGAAGAAGAAGGAGGAGGAGGAGGAGGAGTAAAAAGAGAAAAATAAAAAAGAAGATGAAGCAGGAGAAAGAACAAGGAGAAAGCGACGAAGAAGAAAAAGAATTAGAATAAGGAGAATGAGGAAACGAAGAAGAAGGAAAAGAATACAAAGACAAAGAAGGAGAAGAAGAAGAAGAAAAAGAAGGAAGAGGAGAAGGTGGTGGAGAAGAAGGAGGAGAAGGTGAAGGTGTAGGAGTAGAAGAAAGAGAATAAGAAGGAGATGGAGAAGAAGAAGAAGAAGAAGAAGAAGAAGAAGAAGAAGAAGAAGGAGGAGAAGGAGGAGGAGGAGGAGGAGGAAGAGGAGGAGGAGGAGGAGGAGGAGGAGGAGGAAAATAAGAAGAAGAAGAAGAAGAAGGAGGAGGAGGAGAAAAAGAAGAAGAAGTAGAAGAAGAAGAATGAATAATGAAATATATTATACTTGGTGTTCTCTACTTGGTGTTTCTGCAACCAGCCAAAAGAGAGAGAGTGTGAGAGAGTTAGCCCTGTCGGTCAAGTGACAAAGTAAACTAATAAAAGGTAATGTAAGAGGAAAAGGCGTGACAGCAGTCCACATTCATTTCCATATCACACCTCAAACTTTGGGCTTAGCTGTCAACACTCAGAACTCAGTCAAGCTAATAATAGCTGGAAGCAGAAAGACAGCAGATTCAGCTGCTGTTTATTGGTGGAAAGTGTAAACGGGGCGTAGAAGGGAAATAAAAGGGATTGAGGGGGAAAGAAGGGATAATGGGGGAGAACGGGGATCGGAGATATGAGGGATTGAGCGGAACTGGGATAAAATGGATTGAGTGGGAAAGAAGAGCAGAAAAGGGAATCCCGGGAAAACAGGAGCAGGCAAAAGGTGGAAAAAGGAATTGGGTGGGAATGGAAGACTAATAAAAAGAATCAAGGGGGAATGGAAGGGATCGGAGAAGTATAAGAAGGGATAAAAAGCAAAAATGGAAATGGAACGTGATGAAGGGGATTGTAGGGGCTTGGAAGGGAATATAAGGAGATGGAAGACGAAACGGGGAATAGAAGCGAATAAAGAGGAATAGAAAATAGGAAAGGGGAAAGGGGAGTAGAAGATGAAAAGGGGATAGAAGGGAATGAAGGGGATAATGGAAGTTGGATGGAAATGAAGGAGGAGGGATTGAGGAGTAATGTATAAGAATGGATGGTTGAAATGAAACAATATTGAAGAGGAGAATACGGGAATAATGAAGAATAGAATAAGAAAAAGGGAAATAGGAAGTAAAGTAGGAAATGTAGGGTTTGAAAGTAATGAGGAAATAACATAATAAAGGGAATTAAAAAGAAGAACAGAAGACAAAAGATAGAAATAAGAGATGAAAAGGGAGAAAACGGGGGAAAAGAGAATAAAAGATAAAATAGGGAATAGGAAGTTTTAATGAGGATTGCAGAGGATTGGAAGGGAATGGGAAAGTAAAATGGAAGTAGATTACAGAAAGGGAGATTAAAGATAATGAAAGGGATTGCAGAGGATTGAAAGTGAGTATGTTAAAAATAATAAATAAAAAAAAAAGAAAATTGGGAAAAAAGATTCATAAATCAGGAATTATTATTTAAATTTAGAACAAACTTAATTACAAGAGTAATTGAATGGGCTAAATACAATCTAAATAAAGATAGAGAAAACAGGTCCAATTAATATTAACAAAAACATAAAATTCAAGAGAGTCAGAGAGTGAGAATGAGCGGAAGAGAATGAGAATGTATGAGTGGGAGAGAGAGAGAGGAAACGAGAGAGTGAAGGGGGCTTGAAAGAGAAGATGACGGAGTGGAAGAGAGAGAATGATAGAGCGAAAAATAAATAGAATAAGAGTGAAAGAGAACTATAGAGAGATAGTGACAGAATGAAAGAGCGAGAGAGTGTATATGAGCGAGAGAGAATGAGTGAGAGAGAGGGAGAGAGTGAGTGGGAGTGAGTGAGAAAGATGAAGAGTGATTGAATGGAAGAGTGAGAGAGAGTGAGAATCATAGAGCGAAAGAGAGACTGATAAAGTTTAAAAAAAGAGAGAATGAAAGAGAGAGGGTGAGTGAGAGAGGGAGTGAACAATAAGATGAGATAGAGAGAAAATTACTTTATTTACGTAAATTTACAAAATATAATTGTGACAGGCTAAAAAGCATATTATTAACAACACAATAGATTGTATAAGGTTTGTATATTAACAATGAGATTGTATGTGAAGCATTTACGTAATAAGAGCGTAGTCTGGACAAAAATTCGTCCATTTAAACAAAAATAGAGAGAATTAGAGAGAGAGGGAGTGTGAGAGAATGAGAAAGTGTGATAGAGAGTGAGCGAGAGAAGGGGTGAGAGTGACTGAGTAAGATAGGGTGAGAGAAAAGTTGTTGAGAAAGAAGAGAGGGTGTGAAAGAAGGTGTTAAGAGAGAAAAAAGTGAATCAGGGGATGAGAGAGGAAGAATGAGAGCGAAAGAGTGAGAGGAGAGAGCTTGAGTGAGTTGGACATGACAAAAATAGAACAGAGAACACGATAAACGTTTCAGTGGCTATTGTACAATTTGAGCGCTGGTGTAGCCAGAAATATGCAGTTTGGCGCTATTTGCCACATTTGGCATGATGCAAGATGAAATCTGCCCGCTTGCTAAATGGGAATACAGAATCCTACGAATCAGACATCGAAATACAGGTATTTCTATTTTCTGTACTACTTAAAACATGGCGCTTCCATCAGTTATACAGGAGTGCCGAAACTGGAAATGGGGTCAAGAAATAAAAAGCACCGAAATTTGGCGGAATTTAGTGATGAATAATAAGATCTGAAGTTTTCACAATCATATTTATTGAAAACCGTCAAAAACTAGTTTCGGTTTTACACCTTATCAATCTCAAATAAACTAAAACTAAAGTACAGAAGTACTAAACTAAGACTAAAACTAAAGTAGTTTAATATATACTAAACACAAAATGATACTATTGGCTGAGGCTCTAAGTGCCTCTCATAGGCTGACCTTCAGTAAAGTAAAGCTGACCTTCGGAGGACACGTTAAGCCGTCGGTCCCGGTTGCATATATAAAAAAAAGCAGTCGTTAAAAAAGCGGCGAGGTGGAACTACCCGTAAGGGTCTCCCCACCACTAAAAGCCATACGAATTTACTTTACCTTCAGTGAAGGTCTGTGATTGGCTGAAAACCCTAACAAGTCACGCCCACTGGTGGGAGGAGCAAGGAATAATCAGTGTCAATTTTAGAACCAAAATGTAACAAACAAGAGCAATACACTAGAAGGCTAGAATTGAACAATTTAAAAAAATATTAAAAAATGAAGCTGAATGGAATTCAGTCTAGATCAACCGAGAAAAACAAGAAAGTACCGTTATTGAAAAGTAGGCCAGAATTATGATGAAACTAAGTTGCTTTGTTTCAAAAATTTTAGAAAAATCGGTTCAGTGGTTTTGGAGTTTACTGTGAACATACATAAACTCATAGCCTTTTATTCATGTAAGATATTTTCCATATAATATAGGCCTAGTTACGATTTTTTAGATTATTCTACTAGCACCTAGTTCATTCCAACCCGAATTACTGAAATTTGAACAATTATAACTAACAGATTAGCTTGGTTTTCTATATTTAGATTTTTTTTAATAAAAATTATTGTTCTGTAAATGGGAAACTTATGCACAAAAACTCGGTAATATAACACTTTCATTTAGGAAACTTCATTCTATTTTTAAAAGTTGTGTACTGTAGTTTTCATATAACTTGGCAGCAGTATGCTTGGTTCAGATGTAGCATGTCCCATCTGCTACACGCTGCCAAGTTATATGAATACTACAGTAACTTGTTTATAATATATCAGGTTTTAATTACAAAGTCTAAAAGCATTCATTTGCGTCCATTTTTATTTCATCCATTTTAATTTGAATATTATCTTATTTCATTTCAGCTATCATCTTATGGAATATATGGAACGTCGACTGATTCAGACGCTAGTGTCGTCGGAGCCTGAATAATTTCCGGCATTAATACCATCATTCATGTGATGTGATGAAAGCAGAGTTGGATGACCAGACGAGTTAATTAGTGCAAATGGATTCCTGAACTGAGGAAATGATTATCGGGAGTGGATGAAGGGATCAGTGATTGAGGGTGGTGGAGATGGAGGAAGAGAGGAGGTGAAGGAGGATGGGGAGCAAGCGATGATGAAGGAGAAAAAGGAGAGAAAGGGTGAAGAAGAAGTAGGTAGAAAGCGATGAGTAGAAGTAGAAGAGGATACAGAAGGAGAATATGAAGAAGAAGGAGGAGGAGGAGGAAAGAAAAGAGGAGAGTGTGGGAAAAGAGTAGGAGGAAGGAAAAAAGGAGAAGGAGGAAGAATAGAAGAGCAGGGATGGAAAAAAGGCAAAAGGAGAGAAGGAGGAAAAGTAAAAGAAGGAGTGGAAAAAGGAGAGGAATGTGTAAAAGGAGGAAAAGGAGGGGAAGGAGGAGAAGGAGGAGAAGGAGGAAAAGGAGGAGAAGGAGGAAAAGGAGGAGAAGGAGGAGAAGGAGGTGAAGGAGGAGAAGGAGGAGAAGGAGGTGAAGGAGGAAAAGGAGGAGAAGGAGGAGAAGGAGGAGAAGGAGGAGAAGGAGGAGAAGGAGGAGAAGGAGGAGAAGGAGGAGAAGGAGGAGAAGGAGGAGAAGGAGGAGAAGGAGGAGAAGGAGGGGAAGGAGGTGAAGGAGGAGAAGGAGGAGAAGTAAAAGAAGGAGTGGAAAAAGGAGAGGAATGTGTAAAAGGAGGAAAAGGAGGAGAAGGAGGAGAAGGAGAAGAAGGAGGAGAAGGAAGAGAAGGAGGAGAAGGAGGTGAAGGAGGAGAAGGAGGAGAAGTAAAAGAAGGAGTGGAAAAAGGAGAGGAATGTGTAAAAGGAGGAGAAGGAGGAGAAGGAGGAGAAGGAGGAGAAGGAGGAGAAGGAGGAGAAGGAGGAGAAGGAGGAGAAGGAGGAGAATGAGGTGACGGAGGAGAAGGAGGAGAAGGAGGAGAAGGAGGAGAAGGAGGAGAAGGAGGAGAAAGAGGAGAAAGAGGAGAAAGAGGAGGAGGAGAAGGAGGAGAATGGGAAAATGAGGAGAAGAAGGAGAAAGAGGAGAAGGAGGAGAATGGGAGAATGAGGAGAAAGAGGAGAAAGAGGGGAAAGAGGAGAAGGAGGAGAATGGGAGAATGAGGAGAAGGAGGAGAAAGAGGAGAAGGAGGAGAAGTAGGAGAAGGAGGAGAAGGAAGAGAAGAGAGAGAAGGAAGAAGAGAAGAAGGAAAGAGAATGAGGAAGAGGAGCAGGAGTTTGAGTAGGAAAAAATCAGTAGGATAAGGAGGAGAACTTACTTGAGAGAAGAAGGAAGAGGATGTGGAACAGATGAAGGGAAAAGTGGAGAAAGAGGAGAAATAGGATGAGAAGGAGATGATGGTGTAGAAGGGTGGAGGATGATTGAGGGAGTCCAATAGTGCTTACAACGGAGTGCATCTATATATATTATATATGGAACATCGCATGTTCTATAGGTATGTTCGCAATGCATTCTGGGACTGATAATAATATTACAGCTAGTAGACAAGCAGCTAGAGATGCAACAGTATGCATGTATCCCCATGATAATTATTAATGCTTGGCTTATGCTTATTTCAGCCAGGCATGGTGAGGATTAACTCACAGTGTGTTGATCTATTCCATGCCTAGTAGGCCTAGCTCAGCCTGAGATATCATCAATGGAAAATGTGTGTGTAATGAGATTGAAGGATTGTGGCCTGACGCAAATGGAACGCAGCCAATGTGTGACTTTTTGTGAAGCATACAATTAGATGATAGTGCGCAAATAGAAACAGCGATGGCGTCGGAGTGACGAATGAAGCTATTTGATTGGTGAGTCAGCTCACCAATAAGATTGCTTTGACATTGCTGAAGGACATATTAGTATTATCATAATTATTTCTTCGTATCGCCCATTTTGGGGTACGTTAAATCAATTATTAATTTTTGTTAACGTTCCTTGTTTGAAACCTGTTTGCAACATGTTTGAAACCTGTTTGCAACATGTTTGAAACTTGTTGCAACATCTTTTGAAATTAGTTTGGGTCAAAATGAGGCTCCAAGGTGATTTTAAAAGCAAATACCTCAATTTATTGATCTTATTGATATCACCTGTATTTCAATTTCAAATGAAAGCTCTGTTTCATCACACCTGATCACGATGGTATGATGAAATTTAATGTGAGATGAACTTTTACAGCCTAGAAAATTTTCAAAATTGATTAAAAAGTTTAAATAATGATAAAAAACGAGGAAATAATAAAAAAAACACATGAAACTAGAGAGAAAGAAAGATACTATTGATAGCCGAGTGCCGTAGCAGGTATCTGTTCAATCAGAGATAAGCTATGAAACTCCTGGGCGCTCTTTGTAAGAGTGACCGATTGGATTGGGAAGCAAAAAAGACACTTTTCTCTGCAGTAAAATCACTTCCCGGTGGTATGGAACCCACCTAAAAATGTAGGTTTAACTCATCAATCACCATCATCCAATTTATTACCCACGCACAGGTCTTAGACCTATGTGGGCTTCATCCTCCAAAAAAAAAAATAATAACATTAATTTTATTATTGATTACAGAGCTGAAATGATAGAAAAGAAGAGATAATCGGAAGAACACGTGAAACAAGAGAGGGAAAGAGTAAGAAGGTAGATGGAAACGAATGGAAAGAACAATTAAAAAGCAACAAGCGAGATAGAGGAAGAAGGTGAATAAAGACGAATGAAAAGAACAAGGAAATAGGCAACTAGAGATGAAGAGAAAAATGGTAGATAGAAACGAATGTAAAGAAGGGAATAAGCAGAGGAAACAGGAAACAAGAGAGAAAGAGAAAGAATGTAGATGAAAAATAATGAAAAAGGTAACTAGGGAGAAAGAGAAAGAAGGTAAACGAATGAAAAAACAAGGAGAAAGGCAACTAGAGAGAAAGAGAATGAAAAAACAATGAAACAGGCAACTAGAGAGAAAGAGAAAGAAGGTAAACTAATGAAAAAACACTGAAAATGTAACTAGAGAGAAAGAGAAAGAAGGTAATGGAAAAAACAAGGAAAAAGGCAACTAGAGAGAAAGAGAATGAAAAAACAATGAAACAGGCAACTAGAGAGAAAGAGAAAGAAGGTAAACTAATCAAAAAACAATGAAAATATAACTAGAGAGAAAGAGAAAGAAGGTAAATGGATGAAAAAACAAGGATAAAGGCAACTAGAGAGAAAGAGAATGAAAAAACAATGAAACAGGCAACTAGAGAGAAAGAGAAAGAAGGTAAACGAATGAAAAAACAATAAAAAAGGCAACTAGAGAGAAAGAGAAAGAAGGTAAACTAATGAAAAAACAATGAAAAAGGCAACTAGAGAGGAAGAGAATGAAAAAACAATGAAACAGGTAACTAGAGAGAGAGAGAAAGAAGGTAAACTAATCAAAAAACAATGAAAATGTAACTAGAGAGAAAGAGAAAGAAGGTAAACTAATGAAAAAACAATGAAAATGTAACTAGAGAGAAAGAGAAAGAAGGTAAACTAATGAAAAAACAATGAAAATGTAACTAGAGAGAATGAGAAAGAAGGTAAACGAATGAAAAAACAAGGAGAAAGGCAACTAGAGAGAAAGAGAACGAAAAGACAACGAAATAGGCAACTAGAGAGAAAGAGAAAGAAGGTAAACGAATGAAAAAACAATGAAAAAGGCAACTAGAGAGAAAGAGAAAGAAGGTAAACGAATGAAAAAAAAACAAGGAAAAAAACAAGGAAAAAGGCTACTAGAGAGGAAGAGAATGAAAAAACAATGAACAAGGCAAGTAGAGGGAAAGAGAAAGACGGTGAGCAAATGAAAAAATAAGGAAAAATGCAACTAAAGAGAAAGAGAATGAGAAACAATTTAGAAGGCAACTAGGGAGAAAGAGAAAGAAGGTAAGCAAATGAAAAAAAAACAAGGAAAAAGACAACTAGAGAGCAAGAAAAAGATAGATAAGCATTGAAATTCAAGAACCAGTGAACAATATAGTTCGATTGCTTCTACAGGCAGACAAACCTCGAGAGCTTGGCCACGAATATCAGCGTAAAAAAGAGAGAAAGGGGAAGGAGGGGAGGAAGAGTGCGATGAAGAGAAAGAAAGTGAGTGGGAGAGTGATAAAAAAGAGTGTTGGTGTGCTGATTGTGGTAGAATGTGCGATATTGGATTGGCTGGGACGAATGACCTCTTATTGGTGTGCTGAAGCGAATCAGTAGCAGCCACTTCATGTCATTGGAGTGTCAGAGAGGGAAACACAAGAGCTACGCTTTTCTAGTCGACGAAAACTGAACGAGGACTGAACTGAAACTGAGTATTAAATTTTCAATTCTAGGCATTTTAGTGAGTTTGGAAAACTCATTTTCCATTGTCTGGTAAACCATTTTCCGCTCTTATTGTACGAAGTACATAGGGGGAGAGCATTATGCGTAGGCTCAGTCCTTCCGTCCGTCTGTCCGTACGCATAAACTAGAGCAAAAACTACTGGCGGTACAGGTAGCAAATTTTCAGGAGGTAGTAGGCACCACATAAAAAGAAAAAAGAAATTAAAATTAAGTTCGTCGGTCACCCCTGACCTGTGCTGAGGGGGTTACCCTTTTCAGAAAGTAGACTAGAAAAAAATTATTTGTCATAGCAACGGTCGGATGTGCAATTCTGGAGCTAGAGGAAAGTGAGTTTTTGGAGTGTTAAACGATTGCGAAGGATGTTAAATTTATTACTGATGGAAAGAGTAAGTAAAAAAGGTTAATTTGATACCAACTTTGTCAGAAAGAAGTTGATATTGAAGTTATACGTTTGTGAAGTTGTTTTAATCCCATGGCATATGTTGTTGCTATGGGAATATAAAGTAAACAGTCAAGTGCAAACATTCCTACTTAGTGAGAGCGACCCCTTTGAATTTACTGTGAGGTAGATTAATTCCACTTTTTTAAAGTTAGACTTGCGGAAATATCCTGTCTATCTTTCTGGAGACGCAGGCTTGGTGATATGACACATGGTGACTTTTTCTGAAACACAGAACCAAATTGTGGCTCACCTCGCTTCTATATGAGCAGCCCGGTGCATTTCAATGGTTCACATAAGACGTTGTCACCAAACCTGCGCACTTGTTTGCGTTGGGCATATGATATTCCGTTTCAGTTCAGTTCTCGTTGTCTGGGAAAGCTTACGGTTAAGAGGGTGTGAGTGGGCGGGGAAGAAGGACACTGACAGACAGCTTTGCTTATTAGCTGCTCAACGTGTGACAGCGTACTTTTCAATCAGTGCCCTGAGTGGAGCGGCAAGTGTGGAATGGGCCTGTCCCTTTTTTCATTTTATTGCTCACTGGTTTTCTCGCAGTCACTTTCTCACTCACTACCTCTCTCTCACTCCCTACCTTACACTATTTCTCAACCTCTTCCTTATTCTTTCTCTCTTCTTCCACTCTTCCTCACTCTCACACTATCAATCTCTCTCTCTCTTACACACACCCTCTCTACTCTATCACTCACTCATACTCTATCTCTCTAGTACACTCGTATTCTCTCTCGCCCCCTCTATTTCGCTCACTATTTCCTCTCTCACTCTCTCTCTATCTCTCACACGCTCTCCCACACTACCTCTCTCTCTCACTACCTCTCTCTCTCTCTCTCTCTCTATTATTTTACATGCAAATGCATAATTATCTTATAATTTAGTTTTGTAATGTGTTACTGAATCTAGGTATCTGGATGGTAATTATTTTTCAAATGTTTTGTAATTATTATCTTTGTTCTGTGATTATATATTCTGTAACTATTATTTACAATACTTTGTATCTATTTAATATTTTGTAAAATCAAATAATTTGTAAACTGTATGTTACAATGGGCGAAAGCCTTGTGACAATTGACAATAAAATCTATCTATCTATCTATCTAACTATATTTATCTCTCTCACTCAATCATGCTCTCTCAATCATTCTCACTCTCTCTATCTGTCTCGCACCCTCTCATTCTATGTCTCTCCCTTTATCTCTCTCCATCGCTGCCTCTTTCACACACTCTCACTCTATATCAACCTATTTTACACAATATCTGTCTCTTTTTCACGGTATGTCTCTTGCTCTCTCTTCCACTCAATCGCTCTCTCTGTTTCCCTCTTCATCTCTCTCGCTCACACAAACACACACTCGCACACCCACCCACTCTCTCTCTCTCTTTCACTATGTCTCTATCTCTTTAAAGCTCTCTTTCACTCCATATCTATCTTCCTTTCACTCTCTCACTATCTCTTCCACTCCGTCGTCATCCTCACTCTCACATTCTCTTTCACTCACTCACTCTCACTCTCTCTCACTCATTCTCTCTCTTTCTCTCTCTCACTCATTCTCCTTCGCTCAGACTCTCTCATTCTCTCTTTTTTCACATGAATAAATCAAGGCAATCTAATCTAATCTTTCCCTGTGTCTCTAACTCTTTATCCTCTCACTCACTCTCTCTCTCTCTCTCTCTCTCTCTCTCTCTCTCTCTCTCTCTCTCTCTCTCTCTCTCTCTCGGTTTAGTTTTAGTATTTTAAATGAAAATACAGAGCTCAATATTATAAGCAATGTATCTTTAATGTGATTTAGGACTGAACTGTTTTCATAAACAAAATAGTCTCCTTGTAACTAATCATTTGAAACAGCACAAAATATGTGAATTCATATCATCCTAACACTTTCGTTTTCTTTCTCACACACACACACTCTCTCTCCCCTCTTCCTATTCACTCTTTTCCACTCTTTCTATCCCCACACACTCCACATGTGTTCGAGTGGCTGTGCGAATTTCTCACTGCAAACCAATCAAGGTACCATCAGTACGGTTTTCAAAATGGCAATCCTTGCAGTTGAAATCAACATGATAATTCCAAACTATAAGGGTTATGAGATGAGGCCAGAGAATTATAGAAACTATAAGAACTCGTATAATTTCGGGATTTTCAAACGCGTATTGGTGAGAACCAGACAAGAGGATTTGGAGGATATGTAAGACGTGTAATTTCCGGGATTCCAACCGTGTATTGGTGGAAGTGGGGTAGTCGATACAGATGGGGTCTAGGAAATTGGGACTATGACATCGTTTTTTGTTTTTAATCATCGATTTACTTCTTTCGCCTCCAACATCTCCTTCAATTCCACCTACACCTTCTCCTCCTGCTCCTCCTTCTCCATCTTCTCTTCCTTATCCTCCTTCTGCTCCTTCTCCTACTTCTGATCCTTCTCCTCCATCTCCTACTTCTCTTTCTTTTTCTCCTTATCTTTCTTCTCCTCTTTTTTTACCTTTACCTCCTTCTCTTTTTCTCTTTCTTCTCCTCCACTTTCTTCTAATTATTCCCCTTTTCCTCCTTCTCCTACTCGTTCCCATCTTTACTCGCCTCCACCTCCTTCTCCACCATCTCATCGTTCTCTTCCTTCTCCTTCTTCTCCTCCTTCTCAGACTTTTTCTTCTTCTCATTCTCTTTCTTCTCCTACTTCTCTTTCTCCTCCTTTTTCTTCTGCTCCTTTTCCTTATTCTTATTCTTCTCCTACTCCTTCTAATTATTCTTCTCCTCCTCCTCCTCCTCCTCCTCCTTCTCCACCTTCTATTTCTTCTCCTTCTTCTTCTCCTCTGTGTTCTCCTTCCCCTCCATCTCCGCATTTTCCTCCTCTACCTCCTGCACATCCTTACCCTTTACCTCCTGCTTCTTTGCAAACTTCTCCTCATTCTCCTCCTTTTTCCTCCTTCTCCTACTCGTTCCCATCTTTACTCGCCTCCTCCTCCTTCTCCACCTTCTCCACCTTCTCTTCCTTCTCCTTCTTTTCCTTCTTCTCCTCTGTGTTCTCCTTCCCTTCATCTCCGCCTTTTCCTCCTTTACCTCCTCCACATTCTTACCCTTTACCTCCTGCTTCTTCGCATTCCTCTCCTCATTCTCCTGCTTTTCAACATTCTTCTCCTCCTTTCTCTACTTTGTACTTGCTCTCCTTTTCCTCCTCCTTCTCTTCCTCTCCTTCTTTTCCTTCCTCCTACTCTTCCTTTTTCTCTTCTTCGTCCTTGCTCTCCTTTTCCTTCTCCTTCTCTTCCTCTCCTTCTTTTTCTTCTCATCTCAACCGAAATGGTGTCGCATCTTTCTGCTCCACCTCTTTCCTTTACTCCCCTTTCCCTTCTTTCTCTTCCTCTTCCTCATCCTTCTTATCCTTCCACTTCACCTCATTTTCCTTCTTCCTCACACCGACTTTCTTTTTCTCCTTCTTCTCATTCTCCCTTTTCCTTCCCCTCCTATTTATTCTCCGATTTCTCCTCCTTCTCCCTCAATCTCCCTCCTTCTCCATCACCCTCTTCCTTTTGTATTGTAAAGTGCGAAATAAAGACATTTCATCTATCTATCTATCTTCTCCCTCCTTCTCCATCCTAATCCTTCGTTCTCCGTCCTTCACTGGTTAAGTGTGAAGAATGGACGATCTTTGTCCAAACTTCGCCATTTCATGTAATTGCATCACTCAGATTGTCATTACCATAGTTAATATCGTACAAATGAGATCATTGTACATAATATCTTGCACTATAAAAAAACACATTGTCTGAGTTCACTATAGTATCTATGTGATGTTGATAATCTTGTTTATAACCATTCATATGCATAATTTGTAAATTTACATGAATAAAGAAAGATAATATAATCTTATCTAATATAATCTCCTACTCATCACCTTCCCCTCCTCATCGTCGTTCTCATTTTTCTCCTCAACATTCTGCTCCTTCACCTCCTCCTTTCCTCCATACGAAGGCAACCGAATAAAACCCAAAGCTTCCATTATTCAAAAAGTGAAGTTAACGGCCAAACGAAGATGAAGAAATTCACTAATCTGCGAGAATCTAGTCCTGGAATCTACGATATCAGTCCACAGTGAACCCAGTAATAAAAAGGGCTCACATCACATTCAAATATACAGGCGATAGTATTATTTCATGTCTGGCACCTTCCTTAGTACAGAGAAGTATGGAATAGAATGACTGCCTTCATTTTACACCTACGAGGGCGGAGTTGAGACGCAGTCGGCCCTCTCTTCCATTCAGCAGGGCTGAAATGGGAATGGAAATCCCAGGCCGAGGATTTTCCAAGTGGGAGAGAAGAAGATAAAACAAGGTCGTAGGCGAAGCGGTCATAAACAGCAGTCATAAAGACTGTAAAGACCGGGGTAATAAAACAATAAATCCCGCCTAGCGCCTATATCTTGCCGCCTTATAGTAGTAGTGAGTATGAGAATATAGCTGGCCTAGAATGGATAGAGGTGTGACAGTTTCTTTTTCTTCCTTTTCTTCTTTGTTTTCTTCGTCTCGCTTCACGTTCGTTTTTCCTTCTTCCTTCCCTGCTTCACCCTTTTGTTCTTCTTTTTCTTCTTCTTCGCCATCGCCCTCCACTTCATACACTTCTCCTCCTCATACACCTTCTCCTCCTACACCTCATCATTCTCTCCTCCTTCTTATCTTCCTATTTATCCTACTGTTACTCCTCCTTCTTCTACTCCTTCTCTTCATCATCCTCCTCCTTCTCCTCAGACACTTTCTCGTCCTGCACCTCCTGTTCCTTGTCTTCCATCTCCTCTTCCTCTTTCTTCTACTCCTCCTACTCCTCCTACTCCTAATCTCCCTTCTACTCCTCCTACTCGTACTCCTACTTCTTCACCACCTTCTCCTACTTCTCTTTCTCCTACTACTCTTTCTCCTCCTCCTCTCACTGCTCCTACACCTCCCACTTCTTCTCCCCCTTCTTCTCCTCCTCCTCTTTCTCCTTCTACTTCTTCTCCACCTCCTTCTCCTCCTTCACCTCCCCCTCCTCCTTCTCCTCCTTCGTCTCTTTCTCCTCCTTCTCCTCCTACTCCTACCCCTTCATCACATCCTTCTCCTTCACCACCTCCTTCTTGTCCTCCTACTTGTACTCCTTCTCCTCCTTCTTCTCCTTCTTCCCTTTCAACTCTTACAGCTACTCCATCGCCTCCTCCTTCTCCTCGTCCTCTTCTTCTTTTTCTTCTCCCACTTCTTATTTTCTCTTCCTTCGTCTCCTTTTTTCCCTCTTCCTCACCATCACTCCTGAATTTCTTTTCTTCACACCTCACCTTCTCTTTTCTTCTTCACACCTTCTCACCTTCTTTCTTTCCCTCCTCCTCTTCTTCTCTCCTTCATCTTGTTCTTGGTCATCTTTTTATTCCTCTACTTTTTTCTTGCATTCTCCTCATTATTTTTCTCTTCATAATCATCTTCTCCTTCCCCTTCTTTTTCTTCTTTTCGTCTTCATCTCTTTTCTAATGTTTTTCTTCTTTCCCTTTTCCTTTTTCGTTTCCTACTTGTGCTAGTTCTCTTGCTTCTTCTTTTTCTTCGTACTCTCCTTCCCGTCTTTTTCTATATTTTCATCTTCCTCTTTTCCTTCTTCTTCCTTTCCATTTTCTCCTCTTTTCCCTTCTCTTTGTTCTCCTCCTGATCCTCCTTCTCTTCCTCCTCCTTCTCCTCCTGCTCCTCCTTCTTCTTTTCCTTCTCCTCCTTCTTCTTCTCCTCCTACTCATTCTTCTCCTCCTTCTCCTCTTTCTACTCTTTCTTTTCTCCCTTTCTTCTCCTGAATTAAGGGCCTAGGAGTACCTCCTACCATTGGGTAATTTTTAAATGTTCAATTTGCTTTACAAATCTCCAAAGTATCATAAAGTTAAAGTTAAGTTTAAAACATGTGAGTTCAATTATTGCCCCCAAAACCGAAAAATTTCAACTTCGAACCCCCATATTTCACAAAATAATTGAAGAAAACATTTTCCCTCAAAGTAATAGATAGTATTTCAAAGCTCTAATAGCTTCAAATACAAGAAACTTCGAAAAAAATATTGTCAAGAACCCTGCGCACAACCTTAACGTGTGAAGTGAACATCAATAACTAGCAATGCTGTCATGCACTTCCCTCATAGCAGCATTTCCTCGGCCTTTTTGTTTTTGTTTATGAGTTTTTCTCGTGTTCTGCTCTTTCAGGTTATTTCTTCATTTCTACTGTATTCTCCTTACGATTGCAATTCCGAAATTCAGGTCATTAACTCAGTTAAAGCTCAAAGCTTAAGCTAAGTGATGTGGTGGAATTTACCCACATAAATTCAACAACAATCCAGGATTTCCTTTAGTTACTTCATATGTTTATGTATTATTTATCGTATGAGAACACGTCACACACCAGTTCAATAATGTCTTGTGTGCAAAAATACAGTTAGTGCAAAAATAGGCACTTTCTCGGGTCACTGTAGAAAATAGTATATTACGTTACTAGGCTGGAAAATAACGTTTTGCCGGTCGAGCATATGATAGTTTGCAGAAACGTGAATATGCGAGAACCGGCAAAACTTTACAGCCGTGTAATGTACGATATTTTTTGTTACACTTGATAGAAAGGCAAGATGCAATCAGCTGGATAATATGCGAGACATTCAAAAGTATTCAAGACAAGTGAATCAGCTGCTTTATTTAGATTCAGAATTTGATGGGCAAATTCCCAGATATAAACCAAAATAATGATAGCCTAGTGCAATCAGCTGGATAATATTCGAGACAGGTATTGAGTCATAGGTAATGAGTAATGTAATGAGTTGACTATATATATATAATGTGAGTCAACAGAAAAAATTTGCCGCAAGCCATATGTTTTTTCCTATCTTGTACGGCTATAAGGCCCTATTTGTCAGCTGATTTTTCCGATCTAGTACGGTAAAGAGGCACTTTCCATACGTGACAAATCTACGGAAAGTAGCTACTTTCTGTAGATTTGTCACGTATGGAAAGTGCTTCTTTTCCGTACTAGATCGGAAAAATCAGCTGACAAATAGGGCCTTATTGCCGTACAAGATAGGAAAAAACATATGGCGTGCAGCAATAGTTATTTATGTATTAAGAGCGTGAAGCGCGACTTCATCGCTCGAGCCAAAACATTTACTGCGCGACGCGTAGCGGAGCGCAGTAATTTTGCGAGAGCGATAAAGAAGCTTCACGCGCGAATTGCATACAATATTTTTCCTAAAACTGCAGTTCTGGATTCCAACACAATAAAAGTTTGTAGTTTGTAGCATCACAGACCATGCACGGATTTGGTAAGCGTTCGCCTTTTTTGAGGTTATGTGAATATCACGGATTCATTGATCAACCAATGAGAAGACATCAAAATCAAAACAGAAGCGTAAAGAAAACAGCTGGCGAGCGTAAAGTACTTTACCGCTTGCGGAGCAGTAAAGAGGTATTTTACAATTAGTTTTCAGTACGTAAAGAACTACTTTACGAGCAGTTGTAGGAAAAAATTTTTCCATTGACTCACATATATATATTATATGTATATATATATAGTCAACTCATTACATTACCTGTCTCGAATATTATCCAGCTGATTGCACTAGGCTATCATTATTTTGGTTTATGGAAATTCGCCCATCAAATTCTGAATCTAAATAAAGCAGCTGATTCAATTGTCTCGCATACTTTTGAATGTCTCGCATATTATCCAGCTGATTAGAGCATGCCTTCCTAACAAGTGTAATAAAAAATATCGTACATTACATGGCTGTAAACTTTTGCCGGTTCTCGCATATTCACGTTTCTGCACTTGGCTTTCGCCTCGTGCATGAACTATCATATGCTCGACCGGCAAAACGTTTCTTTCGAGCCTAGTAACGTAATATACTATTGTTTTGAAGGAACAGAAAATCATTTGCAACATTTAAATTCAGTACAATAACTAGTCATTACTAGGTTAATGATAATTATAAATGTATAATCAATACTGTTCTATTAAGTCATTTATCAGCTATGTGAAATCTGATTAGAATTAGCTGTCTTGAAAATAGAAACGCAGTCTTAGTGATGAGTGGTGAGTACAGAGTGGCAATGTGGAAAGCAGATAAGAAATAGACTACGCAAATTGAATCAAAGGTTAGGTGTGATGATTGAGTATTATTTTCCGATGGTAATGATCATCGATTACATGGCGTATGTTCCTCTGTGCAAGCACCCTTATTCTTGGGCATTAAGTCTACTGTTCACAGAACTACAAGTAAAAAGGTTAGTTTGAAGTGACTGTCAATTTAACAAACTGACAAATATACAGAAACAAAATTTTATTAATTTCGGAATCCTTTAATAGCACTAAAAGGAATTTGAAATTAATAAAATTCTGTTCCTAAAACCCCAATGGAGAGTGATTAATCCGTCATTCAATAACAGGATGGAAGCTAAACCCAGAAGCTTTCAATTATTATCCTTCTCCCTTGTTTGTTATTGTGCCAAACCCTTTCTGTTGTCAAAGACAACATTCAAATCATTGTCAGTCAGCCAAATTGGGGCACTTCGTTCCCGAGTTGAGACTCCTTCTTCTGGACCTTCCCAACCTTGTTTTTGTTCCCGATTCCCACAGGACCACTAACAATTCTGGCGAACAACTTGTTGAGCCCCAATGGTCAGAACTTGGTCGCTTGCCTACTTTAAAAATTCAAAATTCAAATACTTGATTCACTTAAATAAAAATATAAAACACATAGAATACAATGAAATTTGAAGTGCATTCCTTATTCGGAATCATTCATTCTAATTTGGTCAACCACCAAATTTGAATTGCCTCATGGGAGATTGGTCGTGACACATAATTATTAATGTATAAGAAGACTTTAAGTCGTCACAACCACATTTATTGAAAACTTGTTATTACAATTTATAAAAATAATAGAAATGATTAGTTTCTCTTAAACAAATATGTAATTATTATGAATGATAACTTAATTCATATGAATAAGGCTCAACCAGATGGATCTGAAAGCCCTAGGGCTACCTATGAATAGGGCTCGTGATAGCCACGAGCCGTAGCTGGTATCTGTTCAATCAGAGAGATAAGCTGCGTTCTCGTAGGTCCCGTTCGTAACGGTGACCGATTAGATTGGCCAGCAAAAAAGACACTGTTCTCTGCTGTAAAATCACTTCCCGGTGGTTCGGAACCCACCTAAAACTGTAGGTCCAACTCATCGATCACCATCATCCAACTCATTACCCACGCACAGGTCTCAGACCTATGTGGGCTTCATCCTCAAATAAAAAAAAAATAAAAATTCCAATTAAAGTCAGAGCTAACCCTTGATTTAATTTTCGTAGTCTGTGTTTTCTACAATAAGTCACTCCGTATCACATCAACAAGGCTGTGTTTTCAATTTGCGAGACAGCTGATTGGTAAGATTTCACATGAGTCTGGTATATGTATATATATATATATATACATGGTAATATATACATGAGTCCGGAATGTATATTTACAAAATAATATTAATGAAATTCGTCGACTTACTTTAGTAATCACTTGTTATCATACTTTATAAAAATATCAGAAATAATTAGTTTCTCTTAAACAAATATGAAATTACTATGAATGATAACTTCATTCATATGAATAAGGCTCAACCAGATGAATCTGGAAGTTCGAGGGTTATCTATGGATCTATTCCAATTGCATATGATGGAGAAGTTTGTGATAAAAATCATATGTTCCTATAGAAGTTGGCCTATCAGCCTTACTTTTTTGCTTTTCAATCTCCTTTAAACGCTAGAAAATTTCGAAAATCCTTACACATTTCTTAAAGGAAAATCCATGCAGTTTTATTGAATTTGGCCCACGCGTTTAGCCGTAAATTCGTTACAGACAAACAAAACTGACAAATGCAAAACGGTCGAATCGAAACATAGACCTCACTTCGCTCGGTCAATTATTGTGGTTTTACTAAATGGATCGAAACATAACTGATATATCTATAGAAATTGAAAACGCCGTTTCATTTCAGTGTCCGTTCCGTTTCAGTTCAGTTTATGCTCCATTTTCGGTGTTTAGGAAAGCTGGTCTGTAAGCTGGAACATTCTTATTTCATCAAGCATCAAGATTACCGGCTGAATTATTATAGCGGCTCGTACTTATGATATAATTCATCAACTTATGATACTACAAAATGGCGGCATTATCAAAAAGTTAAACGCTGAGCATGATGGGACTTGTTAACTAAATAACTCACTGTCCCAAAGTTATTAAGGATGGGAAGGCTCAGATTTTTAGCCACATTAGATAGCCTTATCGCTTGCTATGCTTGTGGGAGGCTTGATTTATGACCAACTGCTTTATGACATTCAAGATTTATGACAGTTGAACTTGATGTTTATGCTGTGAATTTCACTTCAACTCGCCTGAAGTGGCATATTCATTTTCACCCTTCATGAGAAGAGTTATGTACATCCGGCTATTAGAGAATCTCGAATTTGCTGAATGTACAATTCTCCGATTAAAATCATCGGTAATAATAATTTTGATGATAATCTTGACTACTTTTTTAGCAACTGAAGAAGAAGAAAGGTTAGACACTGTCTATCATTCCAACGGTCACAGGTTCGATCTTACACAAACTCACCAGATAGTATAATATCATTGTCAACATCATTACTCAAGCAGGAGTCTTCAACTAATGTATACAACAATAGTTCACAAATTTTCTAAGTTCAATCAATCAATCAATTTATTTACAGTATCATCACAACAAAGGTCCTCCTAAACCAGTAGGTTTTTCAGGAGGTGCTATATATTGATTTAATACAAGTAAATACTAATTTTGAACAGACTAAAAAGACAGAATTTCCAAATAACATAACCTTCAATTCACTTGACACAGTAGTTAAGAGTTATAATTTTACTATTAACTTGTTATGTGAATTTAACGACTTGCAGTCAAATATTCATTAAAATTAAGTATTAATATTAACAACGCAGTTCGTCATGGAAGAAGAAATACTTTACTTTACATGTTATACTGTAGAAAAAGAACCAATAGGTTAGATTTATGTAGGCCATTGTTCAAGAGACTTGGTCTCCTAACTGTACCCTGCTTATAAGTGTATGAAGCTACATAATGTATAAAACAGAGTGATATAAACCAAAATCTCAATTATATTACACTTAGTGAATCACAATAGTAGTTTACTGAAAACCTAGTTATATCATTAGGAAATTCTATAACAAGCTAACACATTTTCTTAAGAGTCTTCTGAATATTAAAATAATTATTTTTTTATTGCTGATGATGCCCACATGAGTCCGAGACTTGTGCGTGGGTAATGAGGTGAATGATTACACATAAATGCCTGACGGCGGAGCGGGATTCGAACCCACGACCACTTAAACGACAGCAAGCTGAATTTGCGACGCCCCAACCAACTGCGCTAAGCGGCCCTTCCTCTTCATCTCCACCTTTTCCTTCTTCTCCGTCTTTTCCTCCTTCTCCTCCTCCACATGCTTTCTCTTGGCTTCCTTCTTCTTCGACGCCCCAACCATCTGCGCTAAGCGGCCCGCCATTTAAAAAACCAATTGAGAAAGAGGCGCAACAAGCAATTCTCCTCCCACCAGTGGGCGTGTCTTGTTTTGGCCTTCAGCCAATCACAGACCTTGAATAAAGGTAAGCCTATGAGAGGCACTTTCTCCCTCAACCAATAGTATCATTCCGTGTTTAGTATATATTCTCTGTGCTTTAGCTTTAGTCTGTTTAAGACTTTTAATGGTGTAACAGCCGAAACTAGATTCTCGCTGTACGATAAATGTGGCTGTGACAACCTTATTCATTAAGGATATCTCCCACAATATCACCTTCTCCACTACAAAGAAAGTTGTTGAATTTGTACTGGGTGCCGTTGTGGGGTTTTGTGTATCATTATAGAGTACTGGGTGTCATTATGGGGTACCGGGAGCCCTGCACCAGATCCAACATGTCTGAAGGAGGGGCACGCTAGCCCCCCCCCCCCACACACACACCCAGGATCCAATTACAATAGCGACCACTTCGTCACCCATTCATGAATGACAATGACTTAACAGATCACGTCAAATTAGAATGGCACCGCCATTTTGTATTTTCATGTTGTTGAAGTTGCAAAGCACGTAGAAGTGCGGTTCAGAGAATGAGGCAACTCATCAACTACTGTAGTATGTACAGTGACATTGTTGAATGACTGCAATATGAGGATGGTATCTGCATTATGAGGATGCAAATTGAGGATGTGAAGAGGTCGGATCCTCAACAAAATGAGGAGTGAGATGCGATAGTAAGGCAGGTAATTTTCCTTTTTGGTTATAAGTTTTGTATAAATCTTTTAAGGATTGTGACTATTAATCTTTTACATATATCTCTAAAAATATTTAGCTTCTGTGGGATGCGTCTATAATCTATTAATAATAATAAAAACAACAATAGTAATAATAATAATAATAATAATAATAATGAAAGTAATAATAATTATAGTAATAATAGTAGTAGTAGTAATTTTTTTCAATTCACAATCTCAAATTACAATAAAATTGATATATTTTGCAATTCCTATATCATTAATTCATTTCATAATCATTAATAAAGTGAGATATTATTGAAAGAATTCCATTTCGATTTTACAGTGGCTACACCATGAAGCTAAATTTAGCTTATATTGGGGTGTTGTTAATTAAATTGTTTAAGCTATTTAATGTTAATGTTATGTGGTGATTGATATATTTTATTGTTTTGCTTTCAATATGTAAGTAGATTGTGTTATTATTCACATTTGTCTGGTCTATTGGTTTGAAATATGATAGTTTTTTATTTCTCTTTTTATTTCAGTGTATGTATTTAAGTTTCTTAGGTGATATGGAATGCTGTTTAGAGTGTGTGGTATGAAATATTCCGGAACTGCTTTTCCTATTTCTGTGTAGTATCCTGGTATTATGTATTCTATATTTCTGGTGTTGTATCTGTTTTCATTTGTCCGTCTGTATTCGTCTTCAAAATAGTGTCTCAGCAATATTGTGTATTTGAATAAGTTTCTAAAATTGAGTATATTTAATGTGTTTGTATCTATTCCGTGGAAAAAATTTCTTCTTATTCTGTTTATTAGTTGTGCTTTGATTTGATATATAGTTTGGTGCATGGCCGTAAACTGTTATTCCGTATCTTATTTGTGACTCAACTAGACTGAAGTACACAGCTCCTTTCGTTTTCGGTGGTAGTGTTTCTCTTAGTTGATAGCACTTTATATTATTAATAATAATAATAATAATAATAATAATAATAATAATAATAATAATAATAATAATAATAATAATAATAATAATGATAATAATAATAATAATAACAATAATAATCATTATTATAATAGTAATAGTTATAATAAGATATTCTTTTTTATAAATAGAAAAAAAATACATATTTCAGATGAATAACAACAGAGTAAATGATTTCTCAAAACGCATATTCAAACAATGTCATTGCGAACTCTGTTGAAATTTTCAAAAATCACGACTTTAAACTGAAATTTCGTGGAGGGGAAAAAAGAGAAAGAAAAGAAGAAGAAGATGATGATGATTATAATGATGATGATGATGATGATGATGAGGAGCAGGGGGAGGAGAAGGGAAAAAAGAATATTTTTAGAACTTGAATGGGAATAAGAAAAAGACGAAGGTATAGAAGCAAACAAAATGATGACGAACAACACGGTAAATTTGTAGAGGAATTACAGATGAAGAGATGAGCAGAAGAGTAATAATTTATTCACAAAATAATTCTAGCGTTTATATCGAGATACGATGACAATCATGGAGAAAATAATAATAAATGTGATAAATTGTCTCTATGACATTTTAACCGATGTCTAATTACAGAAATTGACTCGATCATTTCAATTTCCACAGAGATAAAGTTATCAAAATTATTGAATTACTGATAAAACGAAATTGCGTGAATTTTCCCATCAAACCTACCGACGACAGCATTTCAAAATATTGAACGATTTAAAAACAAAAATAACAGCCGAATTTCAGACGGAGGGTGGGGAGAGTGGTTGTGTGGAGGGTGATGATAGGGGTGTGGAGTAGAGGGGAAAAGGGATTTTGGGGGAATGGAAGAGGTGGCAATTGTTTGCCAATCAAATTCGATTATAATGTAGATGCGTGGAATGGAGGGAAAGCGGAAAATTCGGGGATGAAAAAAGAAAAACTGAGATAGGAATTTTCCAGATGTTTGTTGACAGACTGGTGTCGACAAATTGACAGTGTAAGCTGGGCGTGGAAAAATATTGTGAGAGGGAGAATGTGAGTTTGAGAGAGAGAGTTTGGGAGGGTGAAAGAGAGAGAGAGTGATTGGGAGAGAGAGATAGTGATAAAGTGAGTGAGTGAGAGAGAGAAAGAGTGAAAGAGAAAGCAAGAGGAATAGAAAGTCAGGAAGTGAGAAAGTGGGAGAGAAAGAGACCGAGTAAGAGAGACGAGCAAGAGAGGTAGAAAGTTAGAGAGTGTGAGAGAGAGAGGTGGAAAGACAGTGTGTGTGTGTGAGAGAGAGAGAGAGAGAGAGTTTGTGAAAGTAAGAAAAAGAGTGTTAGGGAGTTATGTTGAGAGGGGGTGAGTAGGAGAGCGAGAAAGAAAGAGAGAAAGAGTGTGTAAGAGAGAGCATGGGAAGGAGAGTGTAAAATAGATTGGAAGAAAGAGATAATGACTGTGTGTGTGTGAGATTGCGAGAGATTGATGTAGATTGGATTATATTGGAACATTATATTTATGAAAATCTACAAAATTTCTTAAATTGGTTTAAAATAGCATAATGCCGTCGCGTAGGTAGCAAGTGTACGGTAAATGATATCACTAAAAGAGCACCCCTGAACCCCTTTTTGAATTATTATAATCTAATTTCAAAACTGACACTGTATTACTATTTAAATTATTATTTTCACTCACTTATACTGGAGATACTGAAGGGATGCATTTCACTTCTAAAGAGAATCTTCATCATATATAGTTATGAATTATTGTTGGAAACCTGACCATCTATCTACGCGATTGCTGTGAAAGTTATGAAAAAAAAGCGAATAAATTGAAGAGGGGAGAGGAATGATACGGAAAAAGAAGAGGGTGATACATAGAGAGAAAGGAAAATAACAAATCAATAGCCTCGGGGATGTTAAAAGAGCCATGCAGTGTTTTTGTTGACTGAGCTGGCTGATGTGATAAATTCCGTAACTGACAGGTGATTGCTCCTGCTACCTGACTTCACCCATCAAATTTCTGTCAGATTTCTGATATTTCTGCTGTATTTTGTGATGTTCAGTCACGAGTGCTCGGGTATGTACTTGGATGGATGACCAGTCTGACAGGTGACAGATGGACTGACAGGTGATTGCTCCTGCTACCTGACTTCACCCATCAAATTTCTGTCAGATTTCTGATATTTCTGCTGTATTTTGTGATGTTCAGTCACGAGTGCTCAGGTATGTACTTGGATGGATCACCAGTCTGACAGGTGACAGATGGACTGACAGGTGATTGCTCCTGCTACCTGACTTCACCCATCAAATTTCTGTCAGATTTCTGATATTTCTGCTGTATTTTGTGATGTTCAGTCACGAGTGCTCAGGTATGTACTTGAATGGATGACCAGTTACATCATTAAAACTTGTTACACATGTGAATGTATGACACTCTTGAATTATTACCTATTTAGACCTCAATCACATTGAGCGAGTCTACTATCTGCTAGCCGGCGAGTTTTAAAGCTGAATTCGGGTATTGCGATAATGACCACCATAATTGACCGAACGAAGAGAGGTCTCCGTTCGCATTCTGTCTGTTTGTAACGCATTGACAGCTGAACGCGTGAACCGATATCTTTTAAATTTGGCATCAATGTTCCTTTTACTAATGCGCAGCGATGTATGAATACCGATTTTCGAAATTTGCTCGCATTAGAAGGATATTTACAAGGAGAGAGAGAGAGTAAGGCTATTGGGCCTACTTCTATAGGAACATATGATTTTCAAAATATATTGCATCATATGCAATTGGAATCAGATTCATAGATAGCCCTTGGGCTTCCTTAAGCAGGAAACCCACTGGCCCGGCACCGGGCCATTGCTTTGCGTTGTTTTCATTGAACGGCAACCCACTCTGTCCGTCACCGGCGGCGAGAGAAGCTCTTGGGTGCATTCTTGCCGGGCAGCCTGTCCGGCATTTCTCTAGTCGATGCCAGTATCGCAAGTGTTCTGCGTGAACGGTACAATGAGTTATTTATTTGAGATAGTCGCAGTGTGTGTTGAAGAAGAAAAGAGACAGAAACGGAGGAAGCAGTTAATAAAAATAAAAATTAATTAAAAATAAAATTGAAAAAGAATTAAAATTAAAAAAAAAATTGAAATAAAAAATTACAAGAAAATAAAAATAAAAACAAAAATAAAATAATAAAATAAAAATGAAATCATGGTTTATTTTTGTTATTGGTTCAAATTAAATTGAAATAGTAACATGACATTATTTTAGTTAATTTATTTAACAAATTATAATAATTTATTATTAAATAATAATTTTATATCAATTTTCATTTGATTTATTTTCATTTTTAATTAATTTTTATTTTATTTTAATTTTCAATAATTTTATTTTTAATTTTAATTTTTATTTTTATTTCAATTTTATTTTAAATTAATTATTATTTTTATTAATTGCTCCCTCAGTTTCTGTCTCTTTTCTTCTTCAGCACACACCGCGACTATCACAAATAACTCCTCATCTGACGAACTCTCCATTGCAACTGCTGCATTTCTTCTGCCGGAGCTATGCCGGACAAGTGGGTTATTGTTGTAAATTGCCGGCCGTCGCCGGTTATCGCCGGTCGCCGCCCTAATGGGTTTCCTGCTTTATTCATCTGGTTGAGCCTTATTCATATGAATAAAGTTTTCATTTTTAAGAATAACATATTTGTTCGAGAGAAACAAATTATTTCTAATATTTCGATTAAGTATAATAACGAGTGATCACTAAGTAAATGGAGTCGGCGTAGCCGAGTTGGCTTATCGCTGATCTGATAAGCCAAAGGTCCTGGGTTCGATCCCAGTTGAGTACAAGATATTTTTCTCGAGCCACTTCCGTGTTTCGGAGGACACGTTAAGCCGTCGGTCCCGGTTGCATATAAAAAAAAGCAGTCGTTAAAAAAAACGGCGAGGTGGAACTACCCGTAAGGGTCTCCCCACCACGAAAAGCCATACGAATTTACTTTACTAAGTAAATTACATACAAATTTAATATTTTTTTATAAACTCATTCATCAGACATCTGAAATCTAATAGACTACGCAAATTTAATTAAGGTTGAGTCTAATGACTGTGTTCAATTTTGTGGTGATGATTATCATTGAGTATATACATCGTGGTGATTACCATTGAGTATATACATCGTGGTGATTATCATTGAGTACACCGAGTATGTTGCTCTGTGCAAGCATCCAAGAAGAATGAAAAAGAAGAAGACGAAGAAGAAAAAGGAGAAGGAGATGGAGAAGGAGTGAAAGAAACTAAAAAAGAACAAGAACTCAGAGCTCACTCTGGAAATAAATTTCCATGTGAAATTCATCAGCTACTGCAACAATCGTTACATGTCGTATCGTAACGGAAGAGAGACGGAAGATGATGATGGATAGGATCAGAAAAAGAGAGTGATTTGGACAGAGTGCAAGTGAGGAAGAGATATTTGATGTGAAGTGAAATTTTCCAACCAAGTGAAAAGCTCTACACAGTTTTTCCACCATGAATTTACATGGAAAGCCAAAAGCACTGTTTCTAATGGTTGGATGACATGTTGACTTAGTGAACCATGATGGTTTTAGATGGCAAGGGGAAGGGGGGTAGGTGAGAGGTGTAGGGAAGGGGAGACGTGTTGAAAATGTAAAAATGTGAGGGGGAACGAGAGGACGTTGAAAAAGTGGAGGGGGGGGTGCAGAAAAACCCCAGTCTTTTAATTCCCATGCATAGCACTACTTGTTTACATACCCAATTCTCCACACATCCTGGACAGGGAAAATAAACTACCCTTTTTTTTTTGGTAGCAGACTCCATTTTTATCACTTTACAACCCCCTTTTCCACCCGCCCTTGTAATGTAATTTCCTGTCTTCATGTACAAGGGTTGGTAAGGAGAGGGTGACTGCGGTGATATTGGAATAGCTCCATTGACAGTCGCCACTGCTAGCCTATCAGAGAGCATCCCTGTCATTGAAAAGGCTAGTAGTCAGATTCAAAATATACGACAGTAACAAGTATAAGTCTTGTGGTTGCATAGAAATGTCCCATCATTGACCGAACGAAGCGAGGTTTCTGTTTCAAGTTCTGTCTGTTTGTAATGCATTTTCGGCTGAACGCGCGAACCGATTTCTTTGAAATTTGACATGTAAGCTCCTTTTAGTAATGCGCAGCGATGTATTGAGGTTTTCTAAACTTTTCTGCATTTGATGGATAATTATGAGGGGAAAAAGGAAAAGCACCCAGGCCTTTTTCTATAGGAACATGTGGTTTTTAAAATGAGCTTCTCCATCATATGCATACATCATAATTGGAATCAGATTCATATATAGCCCTCAAACTTTCAGTTTCATCTGGTTGCGAATTAACATAAGTGAACATATCAGGGATTGGAAAACCCAAAAAGGAGATTCAAATTCAAATTTTGCAGAACATCTCATTAATAATGGGCACAAGTTCAAGGCTGAAGAAAATGTTGAATTTCTGCATTCGGTTGGCAAAGGCAGACAATTGAACATTTTAGAAGCTTTGGAGATAACTAGGTTGGTAAAAAACGATTCCAATACCAGTTTAAATGACCAAATTTAGTTTAACCAATTCAATACAACTAACTTGGTTTCATAATAATTCCAGCCTACTTTTAAAAAACAGTTCTTTCGGGTATTTCTCGGTTGACCTTGACTGCATTTCAGTGAGCTTTTAATTTTTTAGTTTTAATTTGATTCAATTCTAGCCTTTTTGCATATTATTCTTCTTTGTTGCTTTCTAGATGTCCCCAGTTTTTAGTTATTGATTTGACTTGTATTTTTGTTCCTGGATTTCTTGTTCCATGACGAACTGCGTTGTTAATATCAACTTTTCATGTGAAATTTAACGAATTTTAATTTTTTTGTATTTTTGCTTGTTACTCCTCCCACCGGGGGGCGTGACTTGTCAGCCAATCACAACCTCCGATGTAGGTCAGCCTCTTTCTCGCTTAGCCAACAGTATCATTCCATGTTCAGTATATATTAAGCTTCTCTGCACTTTAGTTTTAGTTTGATTGAGATTGATAATGAAATGAAATTGAATAATGAGATTGAAACCGAAACTAGTTTCTCAAAGTTTTAATAAATGTGGTTGTGACAATTTCGTCTTATTATTCATTATGGTTGAGAATTATTCATATGAATTGAGACATCATTCATAAGAACTACATATTTTTTTAGAGAAACAAATCATTTCCAATATTTTTATTAAGTATAATAACAACTGATTACTAACTATTCTTTTTATTCTCTCATTGAATTTTCTCTCTTTTTCATATTTCCTACTTTCTTCCTTCCTCATATCACTCTGTCTCTTTCTGCTTTTCATCCATCATCTTTGTAAATCGAATTTTGTGTAATCTTTTATTATATTTAATATTTTTTTAACTCACACCAGCGCACATTAATCAGTATAAAAGTGAGCCATCATTTTTTGTATGAAGCGTTCTGTTATTCGTGCAATGATAGTTAGATTACAATGGGAGCGAATTCCTCCAATTTGGTAACATATTTTTACTAAGCTAGGAAGCACGGTTAAAAAGATAAAAATTCTCAAAGTTGAATTGGGACTGAAAAAAATTATCGAATTCCAAATATTTCAAAATTTTAAAAATGTGATACATGAAATAGAACCGCCTTGGAGCGCTGAGAAGGATGAGCACAATTTCATTCTGATTTGATTAGGTTTCAAAAAGTAGGGTTATTTTAAGGGTAAAATTAGGGCCGCCATCTTAAAACGAGAACGACTTTCAAAATTCTATAACGTCACTAGGCTATTGAAGTATCTTCATACCAATTTTCAAGAAAATCGGTCAATCCGTTCGCCTTGAACTGCGGAACACACACACACACACACAAACCAAATGCCGATTGCTCGAGTTGAATCAGATTGCTCTTCGTTCGGTCAAAAATCTCTTAGATTTGGTTGATATTTGGTGCACCAAATACCTGAGGAGTGTCTACACCAAATTTGGTGCACCTAGCTACCAGACAGGGCGAGTAATTATTGATCTGGAAAGTAATAATTACTTTCAAATGCTCATAACTCCTGAGTGGGAGCGAATTTCTCCAATTTGATTACGTATTCTTGGAGGTCTCTTCAAGCACTATCAGGACATTAGTCAGTTTTGCCGGTCAATTCAATCGGTCACCCTTACAAAGAGAACCCAGGAGTTCATAGCTTATCTATCTGATTACACAGATACCTGCTATACGGCTCACGGCTATCACTTCCTCGTCTTTCACACACTCTCTCATTCACTCTCTCACCCCTCTCCTTAAACCCCCCCCCCCCACACCCGGTTTTCCCATTATTTCTCCCTCTTCCACTTTATTTCCACCCACGGTTTAGAGCTCAGGGATTTTGTACTTGAGCCTTATTACAGCTGCTGTTGTATAATGAAATTGTAATTACCTGTTCCACTGAGTGTGAATCAGCACAATTGCTCATTATGCTTGCATGGAGATGGAGAGCCAGGTAATAAAAAGTTAATTACCTCTATTATCAGTATTATATGGTGTTCAATGGGTATTTGATGGGAACAGTGATACTATATTGTTTGTACGGAGGAAATTTATTGGCAATACCTCGTAAATTGAATTGTTCACAATCTAGAAGATGAATAATTGGTTTTTATTGGTGGTTAACCACGTTAACCTTAATTTTGTCAAACGAAGGACTTAATACGGTTAGGAGATGTTAGCTACAATTTGATCAAACTCTGATAAATAAAATTAGCTTTTTCACATTGAAAGAATTTCAGCGAGGAGACCTGCTAAAAATATTTGGTTTCAAAGTATTTTTTTCTCAGTGACCCGGAAAAGTTCCTATTTTTGCACGCAATTGTTATTGTGGCACGCAAAATACTGTATTCCTGCACCAGTGCGGGAAAGTAAATTCCAGTGCGCGAAAATACTTTTCCGCTCTCCAGATTTGCAACCTAACAACACAATATAGTGAGCATGTAATACGCAGGTTCCCTATTCTGCATTCACAGATAGGTTGGCTACTTTGCTTCAGCTGCGGAATAGTTGTTGTAGTTGTTGTTGTTGAAATCGATTTGATTCGAAGATAGGTTATGTGAGGAATTGTCAGGTTATGTATGTCTCCTGTTTCTGTTTAAATTACTTTATACATTACAGTAGGGAAAATTTAATGTGCAATTCGAGCGCAAAGTATTGTTTCTGCACTCGAGAATCTTTTTTCACTCGCTTACGGCTTGTGAAAAAAACTGTTTCTCTCAGTGCAGAAATCTCCCACTTTTCATTCTAGTTACACAAATAGCTATTGATTCCGTCGTGGGCCGGATTGATCATTCCGGATTTAGCCCGCGGGCCGTAGTTTGAAGACCCCTGCTGTAGATTATGATATTGAAAAAATGTGAAGAAAAACCCATGGAAATTATCCAAGTAGCAGCTCTTCCTCGCCAGACGTATTTTTCTTACATTAAGCTCATATGGGGCGAACAAGAGATGGTCTTGCTTTTTTTAATGGTGAAACTGTCTCTGCGTGTGTGATTTTAGAACGACGTGTGTTTACATTATGGCAGATGGCGAAAGCTGAGTATTATGATAGTGTGTGGGACCAGGTTTGCCGCTTTTGCATGCATTAAAAAGTACTGTACGAACATTAGAGCTGAGAGCAAGATAAAGGAGAAGGATAAGAGGGACGGTGAAAGAGAGAGAGGGTGTGGGAAAAAGGGGGGAGAGAGAGAGAGAGTGAGTGAGAAAGTGGTAGAGTATGGGAGAGAAAGATTGAGTTAGTGAGGGGGTGAAGAGAATAGAGAGGGAAAGTAAAAAGAGAGGAATAGAAAGAGAGTCTCACAGATTCACATAAATCATAGAAATGGTATTTATATAAAGTTTACACGGTGGTTCGGAACCCACCTAAAACTGTAGGTTTAACTCATCAATCACCACCATCCTATTCATTACTCACGCACTGGTCTCAGACATATTTGGGCTTCATTCTCCGAAAAAAAATATATAAAGATCTTTGTGCTCTCTGTTCATGAGATTCTAGTGCTCCAAGAGATTGATGGAGAATGAATGGCGTGGAGGAGGAGGAGAGGAGGAGGATGAGGCGGGGGAAGAGGAGGAGTTGAGGGGTAAGTGCTGCTGGAGAAGGAGTAGGAGGAGGTGGCGGTGCTGGAGTAAGAGGAGGAGGTGCTGGAGTAAGAGAAGGAGAAGAATGAAAAATAAGACGAAATTGTCACAACCACGTTTATTAAAACTTCGAGAAACTAGTTTCGGTTGTTACACCATTATCAATCTCAATCAAACTGAAAAACTGAAGTACAGAGAAGCCTTATATATACTATACATGAAATGATACTATTGGCTAAGAGGGAAAGAGGCTGACCTTAATCGGACGTTGTGATTGGTTGACAAGTCACGCCCCCTGGTGGGAGGAGTAACAAGCAAAAATACGAGTCAAATCAATAACTAAACAATGTGAACATCAAGAAAGTAACAAAACAGTTGTAATAAGGCTAGAATTTAATCAAATTAAAATTAAAAATTCTTTTAAAAATTAGAAGCTCACTGAAATGCAATCAAGGTCAACTGAGAAATACACATAAGAATTGCTTTTTAAAAATAGGCTGGAATTATAATGAAACCAAGTTAGTTGTATTGAATTGGTTAAAATAAATTTGGTAATTTAAATTAGTTATGGAATCGTTTTTTTACCAACTTAGTTATCTCCAAAGCTTCTAAAATGTTCAATTGTCTGCCTTTGCCAATCAAATGCAGAAATTCAACATTTTCTTCAGCCTTGAACTTGTGTCCATTATTAATGAGATGTTCTGCAAAATTTGAATCTCCTTTTTGGGTTTTCCAATCCCTGATATGTTCATTTACTCTACATTTGAAACTTCTACCAGTTTGACCCACATAACAAGCATTACAATCACCGCAATTCAATTTATAAACCCCACTTTTATCCCAGATATCAATTTTGTCTTTACTACACCCAAATAAGCTCTTTAAAATGGGTTTGGTTTGAAAAGCTACATCAAAACCGTTCTTTTTCAGTTGTTTTCCTAATTTATCAGAAACTGGGCCAAGGTAAGGCACCGTTATCCATGACCTTTCCCCAGTTTCAGTTACAGCAATGCTAGTACTTACTGCTAGTCTCCTATTTATTTTATTTAAAATTTTATTGACAATGATTTCCTCATATCCATTTGTAATAGCTATCTGTTTAATCGTACTAATCTCTTTTTCAAAGTGATGATTGCTCATTGGAATGGTTAAAGCTCTATAAATCATACTATTGAAGGCTGCAAGTTTGTGTGATATTGGGTGACATGAGTGATGAGGTATGATTACATCGGTATGAGTTACTTTTCTAAAAATAGAGAAATTGTGGGTTCCTGTGCTATGGTCAATTCTTAAATCTAGAAAATTTAAAACACTATTCTCTTCTAACTCTATGGTGAATTTAATCTTATGATATGAGGAAATCATTGTCAATAGAATTTTAAATAAAATAAATAGGAGACTAGCAGTAAGTACTAGCATTGCTGTAACTGAAACTGGGGAAAGGTCATGGATAACGGTGCCTTACCTTGGCCCAGTTTCTGATAAATTAGGAAAACAACTGAAAAAGAACGGTTTTGATGTAGCTTTTCAAACCAAACCCATTTTAAAGAGCTTATTTGGGTGTAGTAAAGACAAAATTGATATCTGGGATAAAAGTGGGGTTTATAAATTGAATTGCGGTGATTGTAATGCTTGTTATGTGGGTCAAACTGGTAGAAGTTTCAAATGTAGAGTAAATGAACATATCAGGGATTGGAAAACCCAAAAAGGAGATTCAAATTTTGCAGAACATCTCATTAATAATGGACACAAGTTCAAGGCTGAAGAAAATGTTGAATTTCTGCATTTGATTGGCAAAGGCAGACAATTGAACATTTTAGAAGCTTTGGAGATAACTAAGTTGGTAAAAAACGATTCCATAACTAATTTAAATTACCAAATTTATTTTAACCAATTCAATACAACTAACTTGGTTTCATTATAATTCCAGCCTATTTTTAAAAAGCAATTCTTATGTGTATTTCTCAGTTGACCTTGATTGCATTTCAGTGAGCTTCTAATTTTTAAAAGAATTTTTAATTTTAATTTGATTAAATTCTAGCCTTATTACAACTGTTTTGTTACTTTCTTGATGTTCACATTGTTTAGTTATTGATTTGACTCGTATTTTTGCTTGTTACTCCTCCCACCAGGGGGCGTGACTTGTCAACCAATCACAACGTCCGATTAAGGTCAGCCTCTTTCCCTCTTAGCCAATAGTATCATTTCATGTATAGTATATATAAGGCTTCTCTGTACTTCAGTTTTTCAGTTTGATTGAGATTGATAATGGTGTAACAACCGAAACTAGTTTCTCGAAGTTTTAATAAACGTGGTTGTGACAATTTCGTCTTATTTTTCATTATGGATACCTTCCACAATATCACCTTCGCCATTACTATGAAAGTTGAAGGAGGAGAAGGTGAAGGAGGAGGAGGAGGAGGAGGAGGAGCAGGAGGAGGAAAAAGAGAAGGAAGAGAAGGAGAAGGAGGATGAGGATGAGGTGGAGGAGGAGTAGGAGAAGTGGGAGAAAGAGGTAACAAGTAAGGGTTAGAGTTGAAGGAGTTAGAGGAGGAGGACGAGAAGAAGGAAGAGGAGGAGGAGGAGGAGGAGAAGAAGAATAAAAAGGAGAATAAACAAGAAGACGAAGAAGAAATAAGAAGAACAAGAATTGAATTTGTGAATAGGTTATGTCACGTTCTAGAAATACAGATTCAGTTGAATCGGATATCCTGTTAGTTTATAATTTTTATAGTTCTATGACACAAACTTTACTGATAGAGTGAAACATAAATATATTCTCTTGAAGTATAATAAGGATACAACTTTGAAGCTTACCTCCACGAGAACTGCAAGAGTTTGTGTGTTATTGCAATAATTCCTGTAACGTACCTGAAAAGAAAGAAAAAACTTGTCAAATATTAAACAGCCGGGTAAATTATCAACTAGCCAGCTGTTCTCTGCGTCAGCAATACAATATAAATAGAAAAATACAGAAATCAACTAAAATTAAAAAAAATTAATTCTGCCTTATTTTGGGCCTGAGGTGAATATGTTTTGTATACCTCAAATAGAAAAAAACTTCAATTGTGTGGCTCCCCAAATGTCTCTGTCGGATGATGACTTGGACACAGGAAGTAACTTAGAGATGTGCCAGACAGTATACACACTCACCTGTGCAGCCAGACTCTGTGTAAAGGTGAGAGTGAACTTTGTGAAGCACAGAGATTCAAAATTATTTGCTTCGATGGGTTTGGCATATATACAGCTCTATTAGCTCAGTGGGGAAAGTAATATTTAAATTAGAAAATAATCGTTCACCAGTATAGAACACGAAGTTACTGGCATAGTAGCCAAAATATGCAGGGGTTTGTTTACAGAGGGGTAAATCTTTGCAAAGCTTTTACTGCACTGATTTTCTTAAATGTTTGTTATCCAAGAATTCTGTATGTTGAATACCGTAATTTGGTTCAAACTTATTTAAAATAAATTGTAGATTCAGATAGACCTAAGATATTTTGCCCTAACATCACCTGATGATATATGTTTCTAAACCCCTCCTGGGGAGGGGGACGATCTCATTCTTCCCCCCCCCCCCCACGTTGATACACCACTGACAATGTTCACAATTTTAGTTTCAGTTTAATTCAGGTTGAAAATGTTGTAGCTACGGAACGTGCAATGTAGGCACGGAGGATGTGGTTGAAATTTATAAATTATTCACCCATAAAAGATCACCAGGGACTGTGTAAAAGAAAATATACAGACTGAATAGGTTTGTATGTGCTAGGAAACGAAGGAACGGAGGAAATTGATGAATTGCCAATAAAAGAACATGAAAAGACATTCGACTTCATAAGAAAACCATTGGAAACGCATTAGCTGGCTGGCTCTCGTCTCTTGAATCATTCGAAGAAGCTGGAGTTATTCAGATATTGGTGTGGCTTGGAGAAGATAGATAGAGAGAGAGGGTGTGAGAGAGTGAGTATGAGAGTGTGAGAGGGTGGAGGAGTGAGTGAGTGAGTGAGTGAGAGAGATAGAGAGCGAGAGAGAGAAAGACAGAGTTTGAGACTTAGGAGAGGAAGTATTTCAGCAGCTATAAACATTCATTGAATTTCATGAAAAGGAAGGAAAGGAAATGCATTCTTTTTTCTCGTATATAAAGAGAGAGGTTATTGAGACATTGAGACTGGATCTTGTAAGAGTGCAAAAGAAGCTCTTAATATCGGACTAACGACTCATCTTTAAATCTTCTGAATTTCATATATTGAATACTGAGAAAGTGTAAACAATATCGTTGTGAATCGGAAAAGGCAAGAAAAAAAAGGAGGTCGAATAGGAGGAGGAAGAAGGAGAAGGAGATAGAGAGAAAGATAAGAATGAAAATAAGGATTAAGAGCAGGAGCAGTAGGAAGAGGAGCAGAGAAGGACGAGGAAGACTGTGGAGGAGAAGGGTAGGAAATGGGGAAGAAAATTGAGAAGGAGGAGGAGGAAGAAAAAGAGAAGAAAATAATAAGAAAAAGGAGGAGGAGGAAGAAGAGGAAGAGGAGAAGGAGAAAGAGAAGTAAGAGGAGGAAGAGATGAAGAAATAGAAGGAATGAAAAAGGAGAAAACAAGGAGGAGGAGAAGTAGAAGAAAAAAAGAAGAGAAAAGAGGCAGAGCAAGAAAAGAGGAGGAGGGGTGAAGGAGAAGGAAAATAAGGAGAACAACAACAAGATGAAGGAAAAAGTAAGTAGAATAAGAAGGAAGAAGAAGGAGGAAGAAGGAGGAGGAGAAAAAGAATAAGAATAAATAGAACAAGGAGGTGAAGAAGATGGAGGAAAAGAAGAAGTAATTGATGATCATGATGACGGAGAAGCAGAGGAAGATGAAAAAGTAAGAGAAAAAAAGATTAAACAAATGTCATTAAACTTGACCAGCAAAGCAAGAACCAACAGTTTTTTGGAACATATTATAGGCTAGTTTCATTTATGCTACCAGGATTTTTTAATCAGTTTTAGAATTTGGATTTCCGTTACAATTGAGCTGTTCATAATCGGTACGATAAACATCAATAAATTTGCTTTGCTTGAGCAAATGAATTGATTTTTCGATCATTATAAATTGTAGTGGAAGACCCTCTCAAAGTCTTCCACTGGAAAGTGAAGTTAAAACTTCAGATCCAACAGTAATAAACCCTTTTGAAGTAAAATAAATGAACTAGGTTCAACTCATCAATCACCATCATCCAACTCATTACACACGCACAGGTCTCAAACTTATGTGAGCTTTATCCTCGAGAAAAATGTGCTAAGATTAGTTTATAGTCTCACAAGATTGAAAATATTTATGGATTGGTATTACAATCCATTCTTACAATATTGTTATCAAAATTGATTTACATCAAGATCAATAATTAGATTAGATTCGAGATGAATTATTCCAAAAACAAGTGTTTGGGATTATGAAAAAATACTTAATAAATAATAATAGGACTTGAAGTTCTCAGAACCACATTTATTGAAAACAGTGAGATACTTAAGTCTGTTCATCGAGAGTTGAGACTGAGGCTCCTCCTAAAACTTAACGGGATAGAGCGATTGGCCAATACAGAGCAAGGTCATCGTCCGACGAGTGTCACTTTCCAGGTCACAGTCATCCCTTCACAAATTTCAGTCAGTCTCGAACTATGAACCGTGCATGCTCTCACCTCCATAGGTCATTATATGAAAACAACAATTTGCGTGAACGGACGATTGACAGAGTAGAGCAGTAGAGAATGGCCGCTTGTGAATAGGCCTGACCATGATGTCAGGCTTCGGGAGGTGGAGCATTAGTGTCAACTCTCGCTGAACAGGGTATAGTTTGGGTTGTTACACTATTATCAATCTCAATCAAAGTAAAACTAAAGTACAAAGTAGCTGTAATATACTAGACACAGAATTATACTATTGGCTGAGGGAGAAAGTGGCTCTGATAGGCTGTCATTCATTGAGGGTCTGTGATTGACTGAAGGCCACAACAAGACACGCCCACTGGTCAAAGTAAAATCTTGCTTGTTGCTCCTCCCACCTGTGGGCGTGGCTTGTTTTGGCCTTCAGCCAATCACAGACTTTCAATTCAGGTCAACCTATCAGATGCACTTTCTCCCTCAGTGAATAGTATCATTCCACGTTTAGTATATATTCAGCTACTCTGTACTTTAGTTTGTTTGAGATTAATAATGGTGTAACAACCGAAACTAGTATCTTACTGTTTTCAATAAATGTGGTTGTGACAACTTCAAGTCTTATTATTCATTATGGGTAACTTTTACAATATCACCTTCACCACTACAAGGAAAGGTTGGGATCAAATGAATCCCATACAAAACTATTGTAATGAAATAGTAGTTTATGCAACAATTTTATTTTGACCCTTATTAAGGCACGAGTTAGATGTAAGTTATAACACGAGCGAATGCGAGTGTTATAAATATCTCACGAGTGCCTTAATGGCCAAATAAAATCGTTGCATACACTATTTTATCTACGACCACTAGTATACATTTAATTAAAACAATTTCATTCTACCTGTGGCCGTTCAGAGATACCTAACCTCTCGTCTCAAATATGAGAAGTTATAGTAGATTGTTAGGTTAAAGTAGCTGGTGTAGCAGTTTGATGAAATCAGCTGATAGTTTCACAATATTGAATTACGATATTGATTCCATCAAAAATGCTTCTGATTGGTCCAGAACCCGTGTTATAATGTAGAACCTGTACTATAATGAGCTCTTTATGCAACGGGTCTCAAAAAGCATTTCGAAAAGACAGCTGTTTTGGCATCAATTGTGAAACTGTAATGTATACATTATGACATGGTCGTAGATAAAGGAATTTATACCATGATCAATAAGATTAATTTACCAACATCAACAAGATTAGAATCAAAATGAATTATTCCAAACCAAGATAATAACATAACTTATTTGAGATACATACAGAAAACCCCACGCTGAAAGTTATCAACGCCTGGCTTCAAATATCATTTTCTTTGTAAGATCTTAACAAGTTCTAGAACTTTCTACAAGGCGAAGTTGCTCAAGCAGAGCGTGCGTAATTGTAATGAACCAAACATCTAAAATATTATATGAACAACAGTGACACTTCTAAGATGTCAACTGAATTTCAAGTTATGGCTTGTGGATACGCTATATTGTAGATATATATTTATGTAGTATATAATATAATGCGTAATATACCCTCTGGGGTGACAAGACTTCTCGAATTTTCAAAGTTTGGCGCGTAGAAAAGCTGGTTTGTAACTTGGAGGAAAGATTAAGGGAGCTTTGACAACACTGCTTCAAGTGTGTGGGTTGTGGGTAATCTATGTGGTTATTATTAATTTGAAACCACGACGTAGAGTGATGGAATCAAACGTATAATCTAACCATAATTCATTTGTATTTCGT